>CABHPH010152972.1:0-11808 GCA_902168325.1 Peromyscus nudipes | reverse complement strand
ACACACACACACACACACACACACACACACACACACACACACACACATACACACGTACACACACTCATGCTCCTCCTAGCTTCTAATAGAAAAAGTTCTGTGGAATGCACGGGATGGATTTAGAAAGCAAGGTTGGATATAACTTAGAATCCACAGGGTACACAGCCCTGGACCCGGGATGAGTACAAACTGTGCGGGTTTAGGAGATAGCAGCTGCCAGGCACCCCAGTGCTTTGCTATCTACTGCAAATGTGTTCCCCATTACCACCATCCTCCAAGCATAAAAACCCTGTCGGCATTTCAGCAAGGCTCCTGGGCCTGCAGCGGCCATGTGATATACGGGCTTTCTGCCTCTCCTTGGCTGTTTGCTTGGGGTGCTTTATTCCCTGCCTGGCCCAGCCTTGAGGTACTTGGTATGGGTGGAAAAACTGGGGACCTCAAAGCTGGAGATGACTTCCAGGATGAGGAGACAGGAGGCATCACAGACTGTGTTTCTGGAGGGACAGCTCACATTGCTGTCTCCAGCTCTGGTCAGTCTTCATATGTCCACCCACGTGTGCTACCAGCCAGCCACTCTTTTAGTCATCAGACATCTGTTGGCACTGAAGTGGACAGATCCAAAGGCAGCCACCGTGATCCCTAGACCCCTGAATTCAGGGCCTGCAGGATGCCCTCCCCTATGAGGATGCCCGTAGCCTGTGGTGTGCATTTGGTCCACAGGGTATGGCAAAGATGAAGTTATTTTGTAGATTAGGTTGTGAAATGGAGCTTTGAACCAAGGAGAAGGGAGGTTATGAAGGGTGAGGTGTGGCTCAGTGGTAGTGCACTTATATATCGTGTGGCTCACTCCCAGCACCATAAAAGGAAAAAGAAAAAAAGGAAGGAGGGGAGACAAGGAAGGGGGTGGAGATTATCCTGGATGGGCTCAGTGTAACGAGGTGAAGGGCTCTGAACTGGGCCAGCCCATCCTGAGGTCAGGAGCCCCCTCCTGCTGGCCCTGGGAATGCCAGCTCTTCTATGACACACACAGAAGAAGAAAATGAATCCTTTTACTCCCAGAAATGAACCTGGAGCCAATTCTTCCCCAGCCTCATCTTCAAGAGGAAAACTCAGCCCAGAAATCCTGAGAAGGTAAAGCTGGCTTGGCTATGTTTGGCTTCCTGAGCCGAGGGACTCAAGAGGTCAGAAATGTGCACTGTTAACGATGTTCTAAACACGTGGCAAACTGTTACAAGTCACTAGACAACTAAGATGAGCACCTACTATGCACTGACACTCTTACACGTGAACTCTCGCACTCACTCACCCACGCACAGATGCGCATGACAGAACGGCTCCGCTACATGCTTAATCCCATTCGGAGTGCACATGCCAGGCACACAACACATGTGCAACAAAGGTGGCTCTGAGTAGAGAGACCTACTGTGTGTGACCAGGAGGTAGTAGATGACTTCTCTAAACCTCAGTTTTCCTTGATGAGACGTGGGGATGGGAACCTGCCTGTGGGGTCATTCAGACTACATCATCCAGCGATAATGAGATGGAGTTGAGAAGGGGGCTGCAGCTCAGGGGTAGGGTGCTGGCCCAGGATGCGTGGGTTCTCTCTTCGGCACGGCATTTTTTTTTCTCTGACTTTGGCCCATGTCCCCAGGATTATGATATTCACACCCTCTGTTCTCAGCTGAAGCATGAAACAGCTTTCCCCATGTCACCCACTGGGTGAGCCTTTCTCTCTTGGTAATGCAGACTCCTGTATACCGTCTATTTCTCAGTCCCACCTGCAGAGACAAGGGCCACACAAAACCAAACACATGGGTAGAAAACGTGACGAGAGATCGGAAGAGAGATCCTTACGGGAAAACGGCACAATAAAATAAAATGTCATTAAATTTGAATTTCAAACAAAATAAAAACCATGTTCCAGGGGCTGAAGCTCGGAGTGCTTGCCTTGTATGTGTGCATCCTGTGTCCATTCCCAGTACCTCAAATTACTTTTTACCCACCTGTGAGAATCCCCAACATTGTGTCTACGGCTGCAGGGTTGCTGAACCTAGACCCTGGATGAGACATGAGACTCTATTACAGAGTCTCAGCAGAGGGGGAAAATATCTTATATTTCATCTGGCTATATTGGAAATATCTGAAAATCCAGAACACAGTAGGTGATTGAATAATTTGCCGAGGGGCTGGAGAGATGGCTCAGTTGGTAAAGTGTATGCATTGTCAGTACGAAGACCTGAGTTCGATTCCCAGAAGCCATGCAAAAAAATCCAGGTGTGGTGCTGGCTTTGGGGATGGGGAGAGAGGTGGATCCTTGAAGCTGGCTGGCTGGTCAGCCTAGCTAAATCGTTGAGGCCCAGGTCCCAGTGAGAGACCCTCTCTCAAAAACTAATGTGGATTGCATCTTGAGGAGTGACTTCAGAAGTGGTCCTCTGGCCTCCACATACATGCACACACACACACACCGAAACCAATCATTTGTTGAGAAGTCTAAATGACTAAGCTATCCCAGGTCCTCCTCTGTGGTGTCTGGTGGGGCATCCAAAGTTGACTTTCTGCTCCATGGGACAGACGAGTTATCAATGGGGACAAAAAGGGAAGCCAAGAGAGAATAATTGGCTCGTCCAAAGGCCCAAGGCAGAGAGGCAGCCGGGGTTTGAACCCAGCGCCTCCATTCCCGACATTTAGCTCGAATCCCCCCCCCCACCGATGTCTCCCCAAGACACTGGTTAAAGTGTGAGGGCCAACCGTGATCCCTGACACGGCCCAGCCAAGCAGCTGCCATTGGCACTGCCTCTGTCGTGACTGGTGTTCACCATCCAGCTTTGACAGTTTCTGTGGGGTCCTGAGAGCCCTTCAAAGAGGGACAGAACAGGGGAAGAACTGCAGCCTTAGGCCTCTGTGTGCGTGTGTGTGTGCGCGTGCGTGTGCGTGCATGTGTGTGTTAGTGTGTGTGTAAGCTTAGTGAGGTCACACGTCCCCCTTGGCATGCCTGGCATGGTGTTGGGATCAGGTTCCAGTACCCCTCATGTTGCACAGTAGGCCCGTGGTCCATCGCTGCAGACGGCCGCAGATTGATCTGACCCTGTAAAGAGCCAGCTGGGCCACACGAGCCCGGCAAAGCTTAATAAGGGCGTTTTGAAGATGATAAGAGCCAGAGCTGCTCGTTAAGATTCCAGGGCCTCGGAGTCTTCTGTGCTGTATTATCTTTTTCTTCTCTGCCTTCACCATCATTCTCTCTCTCTCTCTCTCTCTCTCTCTGTCTCTCTCTCTCTCTCTCTCCCTCTCTCTCCCTCTCAATGCTGCAGATAAAGCCCGCCCAGCATCCAGAGTGCGACACAAGAGAGGAAACTCTGGAGTCTTTGATTTTTAAAGGACTAGTGTTAAAAGCGGCTTGTGACATTAAAGGGTCCCAGGTTCCAGATGGATCAACAGCAGATGGCTGAGCGGCCTCCTTGGCTGGGTTATAAGAATGTAGTTTGGACAGGGAGTGGCCGCGGCTCTGGGCTGTCATTCACAGGCCTGGTATGGTTCTGCCATCCCCAAATAGACAATGGGTGTGTCATCGGCAACTCCAGGCCTTGGTTTCCCTGGCTTTCAGCTGAAGCATGGGGACCAGTGAATCAGTCCCTCCTACTGGGAGCAGCCTGCCGACCATCCAAGCCAAGAATGGGGCAGTGGCGGCGAGGGTAATGCTGGACTTGGGTGTGGCCAGGCAGGCTGTGGCCCGGGCTGTCATAAGAACACCCCATCACATCCTTTACCTGGACCCCAGCAGCCACCACTCCCAACTGAGGACACCTTCTTCAAGTCTCCCAGTGCCCACATCACACCTGGTGGAGACAGACAGACGGATAGATGGACGGAAGGATGGATGAATGGATGGACGGACGGACGGGCGGACAGATGGACAGATGGACAGACAGACAGACAGACTACACAGGGAGACAGAGAGGCAGGGAGGGAGGCAACAGAGGGGCTGGGAGACAAAACACACAGACGTGGGTTGGGGAGGGCAATAAGGTGATTTTCCTTTTTTCTCTGAGTTCTTTTGAAAATCTAAAGACAAAAGCTATAGGCCTGCCCCCAAACAGCCCTCAGGCATGACATCTCACATATAATTTTAGGGAGTTTGTGGAGTGTGCGTGTGTGTGTGTGTGTGTGTGTGTGTGTGTGTGTGTGAGTCCTCACCTTCCATATTGTTTTAGACACAGCCTCTTGATGTTCCCCGCTGCATATGCCAGGCTAGGTGGCTCACAAGTTTCTGGGGACCCTCCGGTCTCCATCTCCTGTCTCACTGTAGGTACGCTGGGGTTACAAAGGTCCTCAACAAGTGTATTAGGCTTTTCATGGGTTGTGGGGGCCTGAACTCGGGTCCTCATGCTTGAAAATCCAAGTGCTAACCCTACCGAGCCATCTCCCCAGCTCTATAACATTTTCTTGAGATAGGGTCTCACAACCATGTAGTCCAGGCTGGCCTTGAATGTATGCTCCTCCTCTTACCTCTACCTTCTAAGGCTGAGATTATAGGCATGTACTACCACCCATGTTCTGAGGGCTAGCTGCAGGAGAAGCATGCAACTATAGGAGATGAGCGTGATATGTGCTCAGGTACTTCCCTGATCCACACCATGGTGCCCCGTGCCCAGGGTTCATCTGGGATCAGCTAAAAACCATCCAGGCACAAGCCCCTCATCAGTTCTATAAGATGACTTTTCCCTGGTGTTAAAGGGAGTCTTATGTTTGTTCATCTGCTCTCTTTCTTGGTATATATGTGTTTGAGTCTGTATATGTGCCCCATGAGTGCACATGCCTAAGGAGGCCAGAAGAGGGGAGCAGATCCCCTGGGAGCTGGAGTTACAGGTAGCTGTGAACCACCTGATGTAGACATTGGGGAACCAAACTCATGTCCAATGGAGGAGCAACAAGAACTCTTAACTGCTGTGCCATCATCTTCCAGCCCTAATTTCTTCTTTATTTAGAACCCAACCCTGCTCCCCATCTCTACTAGGGGACTGGATCACCTTGGGTCAACCCTTCTGGAGATTCCAGGTGACCAGGCTTCCCCTTCGGCTCTGTGTGTTGGTGCCAGGAGGCAGGTGGAGAGGCTCCCTCTGGGGTAGAGGTGGGTTCTGAGGAGGGGTCGAGATGGGGCCTTCTTGGTCTAGGGCCTCTTGCCCTAGACCAGCGAGCTAGGCTACCTATTCAATACCCTTGCCAGTGTGAAGGGTAGACAGCTCTCCAGGTCCTGTGGCCCTCACATTTTGGCTTCCTTCTTCCCCTAACTTCTTGTTATTCTAATGATCAAGTCTTTCCCCCCCCCTCATTCCTCTCTCTCACTTTTGTGGGTCTCCATTTCTGCTGTCACTTTCTGCCATGGACGTCGTCTACCCACCCCAGCCTGTTTCCTTTAGATCACGTGGAACCTCAGCCTCTCCTACTCCCTCTTTGCAGTGCTCTTTCCCCATAGCATGGATGACAGAGGTTTCCACACACACACATCTAGCTAATGGACCAGGAGCAGTGTCTCTTGGGAAAGCATGTATGTATGTGCGTGCGTGCGTGCGTGCGTGCATGCGTGTGTGCGTGGGTGCATGTGTGATATTGCTGACTGCAAGGCTGTAGTGCTCCACATTTAGAATTCTGTTTCTTCCTGGGATATATTCTCTGTCCTGAAGATTATATAGTTTGCAAAATCACCTTTCTCCACAGGGTTACTGTGTACGAGGAAATGACCAGTCTAGAACTTGGCCACCCTCTGGGTGCCTGGTGGAGAAGCTAAATCTGAAGTTAGCCACAGACTCAGTTCCTCCTTGGAAACAACAAATCCACTGGAAGCGGGGGACTGGGATCTCCCTTAACCAGAGTTGAAACGGTTGCCATTGAGAGGCAAAATGCAAAGGAAGATGTCTAAGAGCCCCGCGAGCAGCCTAGCCATCCTCGCTGGAAAAGGATTCATTTTCTCGCCTCCAATGGCCACATCTCAAGGGAACCTGCAGGCTTGAGCAGAAAAGGGTCAGATTTCATCCGGCTTCATGGCTGGGGTTTCTGGCGGCCCCCCAAATTCACATTGTTTGAATTCACTTACCCAGAGCAAAACCCCAACCGAAAGTAAAAAGACACTCAGAAACGCTTATTTTAAAGATCTCCGCAAGGTGTTCTGGACATCAATAGCTCTTAAAATCCACAGCAGTGCTTTCATGATTTAAGTGGAGAGGAAGCTGACATATGGATCACATTTTCTCTGAATTCCTCCTAGTTTTAAAAGTGAAAGGTAGACGAGGCAACGACATTGTAGAGTGCCTGGACCACTTAGAGATTCGCTCCCAAGTCAGAGCACCCCAACTCCGAGGCCGGGGGATGAGCTTGTCCAGTTTATGCCTCTGGGAGACCCTCAATGGAGGACTATTCTGTGTGGATCCCAGAGTCATTTTTTTAAGATTTTTTATTTTTATTTTTAATTTCGGATGCCTCTCTAAGCAGCATCAGGACCAAGGTTACAGTTTCTGGGCTCTGACTCATATAAAGGAAACTCTCCCTAAAATTGCTGGTTAGAGACTCAGATGGTGGAGAACACTCCAGCCCACCTATACCAGGGTCTCTGTGTTGGAGCTCGATGTGGTGGCCCAGGCCTATAGACTTGGGAGGCTGAGGCAGGAGGATCATAAGTTTGGGTCCAGCCTTGACAACTTAGCAAGACCCTGTCTCACACTTGAAGAGTCAAAAGAGGGCTGGAGGCTGTAGTCAGGACCCCTGAACTCTGTAGTTACATCAGGTTTCTTAGCTGCCAGGGTGAGGTACCATTGGTGGAGGTTAGGGTTTCTTTTCTTTTTAAATTAAAAAAAATTTTAAGTGTGCATGTGCATTAGTGTATGCATGCTGTGGAGGCCAGCAGAGGGCACTAGATCCCCTAGAGCTGGAGTGGCATTTGGTTGTGAACTGCCCTGTGTGTGTGCAAGGAACTGAACCCCCTCTGCAAGAGCAGCCAATGCTCTTAACCACTGAGCCACCTCTCCAGCCCTGGGGTCAGGGTCTCTTAGCCTCTCTCTAGGCATTTTGGGGCTGCACAATCCTTTGCTGAGGAACCCCCCTATTCATTGTGTTCAATAGCACCCCTGATCTTTGACCCACAGATACCAAGAGCACCATCCCGCTTGTGACACCACAAAATGTCTCCAGGAATCCATACACATCTCCTGGGGGAGGCAAAATAGCCTTGGTTGAGAACCCCTGGTGTCTAAGACTTTAAAGGGATGGGGATGGCTTGGATGGGGAATGTCCCCCACAGGCTCATGCATTTGAACACATGGTTCCCAGGTGCTGGCATTGATCTGGGAGATGTATTAGTTACCTTTTTGTTGATGTGAAAAAACAAAAAAACAATACCTAGCAAAGGCAACTTAAGGATTTATTTGTTCTCACAGTTTTTTTTTGGGGGGGTGAATATAGCTCATCATGGGGGAAGGATCATGAGGCAGCTGGTCACATGGCATCCACAATCAGGAAGCAGACAGAGATGAACACTGGTGCTCAGCTCACTCTCTTTTGTATTCAGTGAAGGACCCCAGTCCATGGGATGGGACTGACCATATATAAGGTGGGTCCTCCCTCTTCAACCAACCCAATCTAGAAATGACCTCCCAGACACATGCAGAGGTACGTTTCCGTGGTGATATCAAATCCAATCAAGTTAACAACGATAATCAGTCATCCCTGGACATCAGGAAACTTTGGGCTCCATAAGAGCTAGCTGAGCTAGCTGACGGAAGAGGGTCGCCGAGCCCAGGACTTAAAGATCCTACCCACTTCTGCTTCCGGTTTGGGCTCCCTTCCTTCCAGTCTGGCCACCATGTGAACAGAGCCTAGCCGGGCTTGGATATGACTCAGTAGCATTCTCGCCTAGTATACAGGAAGCCCCGCATTCTAGCCTCAGCTCCATATAAACTGGGGGTGTTGACACAAGCCTGTAATCCTGGGGAAGTGGAGGCAGGGGGATCAGGAGGTTAAGGCCATTCTCCACCACGTAGTGAGTCTGAAGTCAGTCTGGGCTACATGAGACAAACAAATACATTTTTAAAAATGTGTGTGCATATGTCTGCAGACTGACTAATTTCCTGTGTTTCACCCACCCTGAAACACAGGCATACTTATCATCTAGTGTTCCACCCCACCCCACCCCCGAATTCTCAGCTGTCATACGTAGCCACCCCCATCCTATGACATCCTTCACATGACTTGTTTGGTCAGTGACCCGCTAGAGGACATGAGGGAACTCCATGGGCGGCCTTGGACGAAGTCTGACCTAGCCACACCCAGCCCAGGTCCCCTCTTGGCTTGCTTGACAGGGTGGTGGTGGATTTGTCAGGAGTTAAGGAGATGGAGCTTGTCTGTGGTTTAACATCAGTGCCAGGCACATGGGGAATGAGCAATAATCCTATGCTTATTTTATTATGTGGGGGGGAGTGGGTCCCAAAACAGCTTAGAACTCCCGCTTCCTCCTCTCCTGCCTCCCTTTCTCCATCCCTCCTCTTTCTATGCTTCCATCTTTCCATCTCCCTCCCTTTCTTTCTCTTTCCCTCTCTCTGTCCCCCTTCCCATTCTTCCCTCTTTACTCTTTTCCTCTCTCTCTTACCTTAGACCCGCCCCTGGCTGCCCACTATCCACCAGCCTCCGTACCTGGGTGAGTAGACTCCAGAGAGCAGCGTGTAGGAAAAGCCAGGCACCTGGGGTCCTTGGGCTCAAGAGCCCACCAAGGGTTAATCCATGGGGAACAAGAAGCCAGAAGAATTCTGCCCTGTTCAACACCCCAATCATCATTAGTCACACTCGCCGGACAGGAGGCTCCCACTGGCTCACCTCTCTCTCTGGCTTCTGTCCTGCCAGGGCAGCCATATTTCATGCTCTGAAACAGATGACCCCGGGGTCAGGGAGACGAAAGGCCCATTGAATGGGTTGGCCAGGGACTCCACGGAAATGGAGGGCAGGGAGAAGGTGGTGGACCTGTGTCTCCAGGAGCAGCCCTAGGCCATGTCTCCTAGATGCCCACTCTCCTTCCTTGGGCCAGGTAGGGAGGCAGGAAACATGAAGTAGGGGTGGGCCTGGGAAGTCATATTTGCATAGCAACTCTTCCCATGATACCCTGCAGCAGACTGGCCCTGATGGGATTTTTTTTTCCTTTTTATTTATTCTATGTGTCTTTTACAACATGTATCTTGATCCCATTCATTTCCCCATCCCTTGCATCTGCCCTCAACCCCCAGCCCCCCAAATAAAACAAAATTTAAGAGAAAAAAAAGGAAAAAAATTAAAAAGGAGGAAAAAATTAAAACTCTCGTCATAGAAGCTTCAGTGTGACACAGTGAGGCGTGCCATGAACCCTTGCTCCAGTCACACATTACAGTGAGGACTGGGCCAGTTTCCTCACTGGGCACCAACCTGCTTTCAGTTTACCAGACTATTCCAAACTCTTCACAGTGAACAGGGAAGTAATTAAATGCCATAGCTACAGGAATGGTGTGGGTGTGTGTGTGTGTGTGTGTGTGTGTGTGTGTGTGCATTTTCTTGTGTTGAAAAAAAATGAAACACATAGAGCAAAGGGAAATCCATAAATATTGCCTAAGCAAGAAATAAAATGCTAATCTCAAACTACAATGGTTAGGTCTGGGTGTGGCGGTATACACCTTTAATTTCAGGCAGAGAGGCAGGTAGATAGATCTCTGTGAGTTCAAGACCAGTCTGGTATGCAGGAAGAGTTCCGGGCAAACCAAAGCGACAGAGTGAAAGCCAGTCTTAGAAAACAAACAAATAAACAACAACAACAAACTCCACAATGGTTAGGGATGGCAAGATGGCTCAGTGGGTAAGGGCACTGGCAGCTAAATCTGAAAACCTGAGTTTGTTCCCTAAGTCCCACTGGGTGGGAAAAAGGAACCAACTGATAAGATAAATGAGGAAATAAATGTAAGTAACGATAATAAAACCACGGTCAGGGCAAGTGTGGCGGCGCATGCCTGCAACCCCAGTACTGAGGCGTCTTGAGTAGAAGGATGGTGAAAAACAGACATAGCAGCTGCTGCTATTGCTGTGGTGGGGAGTTCCCACGGAGCCCAAAGGGCAGAGAGTCCCTGCTTATCACGATACGTCCCTGATCCACAGACATGATCGACCAACAGAGCATATGCAAGCAGTGGGCTGGGAAGACGGTCAGAAAACACAACAAAAGAAAAGAGGAGGTGTGTAAAAATGACTCGAGGGAAACTTAGATTTTGTATTTGAGTTGATTTGGACCAACTGATGATGATGATGTTGACATGGTACTAGAGGCCACACCCATCGGATGCAGGCAACCCCTTGACAGATAAGGATGGTGGCAAGCAAGGAGAGGACAGAGATGAGAGGGTAGGTGGTCGGTCCCTTACACCGCCCAGCTCAGTGCTCAAGGGAAAGCTGGGGAAGAAATGTACTTGGAACTTTCTCTAGGAAGACTGGAGGAGGGAGCTCTCAGGCGAGGGAGAGAGGGTGGAGGCACCAGGTAGCCTGCTGCCATACACCATGGTTGTGGGTGAAGGCAGAGATGAACTAAGGGGTTATGGAGCAAGGGATCTCTCCACCTCATCAGCTGGTAATGTCCTTGTTCCAGCACTCAAAGGTGGTGGCCTTGAAATTGCCTGGTGGATAAGGAAGCCGAGAGCTGTTCAGAATCCCACAGCTGACATCGATGCTGGAGCTCAGATCTTCTCACCTTTTATAGCCCAGACTTTGGGGGACACTCAAGGACTACCAGAAAATATACTGGAAATTCATTTGTTGATGTAGTCTGACATATTGAGTCCGAAGTTGCAGGTGAGGCTCCATGTTTAAACAGTCCACATCTCTGGGATCCCACAGAGTATGTACCTAAGCCCCTGAGCTACTGTTTGCACCTGGCTCCAGAAGGTATCGTGACCTCACTTTGTGCATGAAGCTTGAGTGGAAGGTACCAGAAGAATCTAACCACTACCACCTGTTGTTCTGGTCATGCCTCTCACAGCCCCCAAGTAATGAGACGTGTCACGGGCAGGGTGTGGCAAGCAAGGCTGGAGGATGAGAGCCCCTTCCTCCAGCCCTAATGATGGCCACTTTCCAAAGTCACATCAGAAAGGAGCCCTGTGTTCAAGATCTGCCTTCAAGGATTTCAGTGGTGACTCCTGCGCTATGGAGGAAGGAGTCTTGTCCTTTGTGTCTGTCTGCTGGCAGAGCCTCAGCTCTGGCTGGCATGCCTCCCATCACTTGGGAACTGTGAACTCCTGGAGTGTTTTTTCACCTGCCATTAACCACATGACAGTGGTTATGCGTGGACTCTCCCTGGGGTTGGTATGAAACGGCACCAAAAATTCGAGGTGAGTGGTGTGGACAGAGCTTCTATCCTCCGTTTTCTGCCCTTCTTGTCTGTGGATGTGAATGGCACCCATGCCTGGCTCGTGGGATCGCACAGAGAATCAGATCTTGTTATGGCATCAGATGCACATAGCAGATGCTTCACAAGTGATGATGCTTCCTGCTCACTCTCCTCCTCCCTCCTTGCTCACCTTCCTCCCTCCCTCCCTGCTCACCTTTCTCCCTCCCTCCCTGCTCACCCTCCTCCTCTCTTCCTGCTCACCCTCCTCCCTCCCTCACTGCTCACCCTCCTCCTCCTCATCTGTCATCATTGCCATAATCACCTCAGCCACCTCTGCAGCAGCCCCAGGTATTCAGCAAGCCCACGGTAAACCTGCAAAGGAAGCTGCATCTTGCCATTGAGGAAATTGCCTCTATCATCTGCCCCCACAA
>CABHPH010152971.1:0-16641 GCA_902168325.1 Peromyscus nudipes | reverse complement strand
TTGTTTGGTTTTGGGGTTTTTTGTTTGTTTGGTTTTCTTCCCGCTACAAATCCCTCTTCACGTTCTCTGGATATTTTCGCAGCTTCAAGTTAGGTGCAAGCTGTGAAGCTGTCCAGACTGATTTCAGTTGCTTCAGCAATTTCAACTCTCAGGGGCTTTCCATAGCTCTCGTGCATCTTGGGGGTTTTAAAAACCGAATTCCCTAACCTGGCTGTTTTCTGATCCTTTTGATCCAAATTTAACTGGACGAGTCAGGACCTTCCTATTCCTTGTACAACCCGAGGTCTGGTTGGGTAAGAAATGATCCTGCCCGCATGTGGATGCAGAGCAAGGCCCAGCCAGGGCTGGTTTGAATAAGAGGACAACGATCCAGGGACTGGTTCAGCTCAAGTCGCTTAAAGAATTGCTGAAGGCTTCATGACTATGATTTAGCTGGCTCAATTTCTGCCATTCAATTAGAGCGGCAGCCCTGGGTCCCCAGCAGTCACCGCATCCCCTCACTTGTTGGTGGACATACCAGCTTCCTCTGTGGCACCCTCCTCACTGTCCACAGTGAGCTCATGTGCACACTATACATACACAAATCCTTCCAGAGCCCACAAGCACACACCAGCTCTGCTCATACCCAGCAGATGTAAACTTTATGTCACATAGTGACTGCTGGAAGTGTACCAGTCCCAGAACAGGACATCACCAAGGTTTGGCAGCAACTGGAGGCACGTTACAAAGGCTCCGGGCTCCTCTACTGAGGGAGCAGACAGAATCCCCTCCTTGTATTTGTCTCCTGTCCCCAATGTTAGCTGTCACCGTGGACAGAAGATGGATTGCAGGTTTTCAGTGTGGCCTGATTCTTACCAGCAAGGGAGAGAATGGACTAGACCAGCGGCTCTCAACCTTCCTAATGCTGCGACCCTTTAATCCAGTTCCTCATGTGTGGTGACCCCCAACCATAAAATTATTTTCATTGCTACTTCCTAACTGCAATTTGGCTACTGTTAGTTACGAATAGTAATGTCAATATCTGATATGCAGAATGGTCTTAGGCAACCCCTGTGAACGGGTCGTTTGACCCTCCAAAGGGGTCATGACCTGTGGGTTCAGAACTGCTGGACCAGGGGAAATGACTTGCTGAAGCTGGGGTGCCTCATCTGTGACACAGATAAAGATGTTCCTGTCACCACCAGACTTGGTGAAGGTCAGCACAAGGCCACAGGACCCCAGCCCATCACAAGCACCCACACAGCAGCTCTGTGCTGGCTGAGGCCGGTGCCTGGGTTTGCATATCTGCTGAGTCCTGCCATCCACCACTGGTTGGGTGGGGGAGTGAGTGTGTGTGACAGAAGCCACACCAGCTGGCAGTGGGTTCCCTGCGCTGTCATACTCGGCATCCCCAGTGACACCGGTAGGCTCATCATCCTGACTCAGGCCAGTGAGTGAGGCGGTAGAGCTGACCACAGCCAGCCAGCCAGCTTCCTCGGAGTCACACGGGAGGACCTGATGTGCATAGAGGTCAGAAGGACCTGTCATGCATCGGAGCTCTTAGGGACACTCAGGGAGGGTCCACGGAGGCTGTGTAGATGCTGTGGTGATTAGAAGGTGACAAAGGACAGACCTGGGAAACACTCCCACTCAGGGAGAGGCGTCTGAAGCCATGTGGAAAGGTCAAAGCCTGGGTTGGTGGTCTGAGTTCAGCTAGAATCTCTGCTGGGAGAGAACCAGGGCTAAACAGTCCAGTCCCTTGGTAGAACTCGTCCAGGTTGTAGGTGCCTTCCTGCCCCCCCCACCTGTCCTAGCAGGGACAAGAACCTTTCTCCAGGTACAAGGGCTTCCCCCACGAAAGTGCTTGGAGGGGAGGCTGCCCCAGGCCTGGAAAGTTGCTTCTCCTGGGAGTGGATGGGGCTGCTGATGGGCTGCTGTGCTTCCCAGGATGTTTGTGAGGTCCTGAGTGTCTGTCCCCTGCCCTGCCATCTGTCTCTACTCCTACAAGCAAGAAGGATGTACAGACTCCCTGCAGCCTCTTCCCTTGCCTGGCCCCAGCCAAGGAGACTGCCTTTTCTGATGCTGCCTAGCATAGCTGCTACTTAAAAACTCGAAGTCAGCCCTGAATGTCAGGGTCTCTGGGACAAATGCGCAACACTCCTTCCAAGTGGAATATTCCACCAGCCTGCAACTGGTCTCGCTAAGCTAGGACCCCCTGGCCTTGGCCATACGGTCCTTGCTCATGGTGTTTCCCAATGGAGGCTGCTGGTCTCCTCATCTCAGATGTGGACTCTGGAACCCCTGGAACTTGGGGGTTCACTTTTCTGATCACATTCACCTACCCATGCTCGCTCCCTGCTCCTGGTCACCTCCTGCACACACTTGCCTCCCACTGTCTCCAGGCTCCATGCCAGCCAGCTGGTTCCAGTTGTGCCAAATCTGGCTGTCATTATCTTCTCCAGAGTCTGTCCTCAGCTGGGCAACCTCCAGACCCTTACTTCCCTAGAAGGTGATTTGGGGTGTGTGTGTGTGTGTGTGTGTGTGTGTGTGTGTGTGTGTGTGTGGTGTGTGTGGTGTGTGTGGTGTGTGTGTGTGTGTGTGTGTGTGTGGTGTGTGGTGTGTGTGTGTGTGTGTGTGTGTGTGTGTGTGTGTGTGTTTGTGCGCGCGCGCACTCGCATGTGTTGAGTTGGGGGAATCTCACTGTATCATCTAGTTTAGACTCAAGCTTTGGGGCTTGGTGAGCCTCCTGTCTTGGCCTCCTGAATGGACGGGACTCCAGGTGTACGTACCATCCCACCTGGTACTCAGCAGTCATCTATGAATGGCCCCTCTGTGGAATGCTTCTTCATTAGTGCTAATTTACCATAGCATCCACAGATAAAATGTGCAGCGACACCTAGCTGCTGGTCACAGTGACCCCTCTAGTCTGAGATCACTGAATTTGGTACAAGGAGGTCATTTTCCAGAGTCCTGGTATCCATGAGTCCCGAGAACCCGGTGGACCAGCTGTCTGCCCCTCACTAGACAGATGAAAAAGCCAAAGCACTGGGGGCAGTGGGTCCGTGAAAAGGAGGAATACGGATCTAATTGTTCCCTGCTGAGGAAGGGTCTAGGTTAAAGAGCCCTGAATTGGGAGCTTTACCTGCCTCCTTCACCTACCTCTGAACAGCCCCTAAGAAATCCCTCGAGCTCCTTGTTCAACCTGTTTGTAAACTGTGGCAAAGCTACTTGTGACTGACTGTGCCTGCTACATAGACAACAAGGTGTTTGGAACCCACCTGTGGGCATCCGAGGTGTGCGTGTGGCCCCTCAGGTGCAGTGGCCATGGGCGTCGAGTCGCCTTGCTTTAAATTCATTCTGACCAGAACGCGGTGGCGGCGTCTCACCCAGAGCCCTCTGTTTGCTGCTTTTCCAGAGCAAGTCATGGAGGAAGATAAAGAATATGGTGCAGTGGTCCCCCTTTGTCATGTCCTTCAAGAAGAAGTACCCCTGGATCCAGCTGGCAGGACATGCAGGTAGTGGACTCGGCTCTCCTAGGGAGGTCCCGGGTGCATGTGGGCGGGGAAGGCTGGTGCGGGGTGCTCCAGGAGACAACAGCCCTAGAGCAGACCATGGCAGAAGGTGTGGCCTTTCCAATGCCTTGTCAGTGCCTGTGGACAACAGAACTTTCCAAAGTTCTTGTCACTCTGTCCCCAAGAACACATCCATCCCACCTGTCTTGTCCCTGATTCTCCCACTCTCTTTGTCTCCCAGCCTCTCCTCTAGTTTCCCTCACTAACGAGGTCTCAGATCGGTTCTTTATAGTTTGTTTACCCTCTTGTAATCCTGGACAAAGAGGCGAAGCTAAACCACTTCAGTGAGCAGCCGCGGGGTGGGTGCGCCTGCATCACCATGTTCTAGCGGCTCCAGGATCAGTGGAGAGAGAGTCTCTACCAGGAGGGAACCTGAATTGGCGGGAGACTCCGCCAAGTCACCCTACAGCCACCCAGGTGCTAGCCGTCAGCTAGGCCCCAGATGGAGCCCTTTATCACGTATTGTCCTCTGGGGACACCCCCATGGCCACTCCACAGCTCTCATGACTTCATGGCCCTGCTGCAGGTTCTTTTCAGGCCAACACAGGCTTAGACCAAGACATAGATGGACACCCTTTGTAAATACTCCCTGAGGGTGTGGCTCCGAAGGAGCACTGCCCAGACGGCCTGTGCCCACTCTGTCCCCTGTCCAGGCACTGAGCTTTTTCTCCCAAGACTCAGGGACACCTGCTTGGTTAAGAAGTAGGGCTGAGGTGGGGGTGGGGTGCTCATAGTAATACTGAGGAGTGGGTAGAACTATGCACAGTCCTGTTGATAACTTTGGTTGTGGGGAGCTCGGAACCAGACAGGGAGCAGCCAGAGTTGCCGTCAGTGAATAGGTGACCAGGACTCAAAGCCATTTGCCTTAAGGCACTTGTCTACAAATGGCCACACCGTCAACCCTCAGCTTAGCCAGGGTTGTGGTATCTTGCAGCGGGAGGGGGATGGTCCTGATGCAGCTTCCAAGGCGTTGTTGCAGGAGATGGGGGTGGGTGGGGCAATCCCAGATATCCCGGGTTCCCACTGAGGCGAGAGGCCATCCTCCTTCTTATTCTGCAGGGAGCTTCAAGGCAGCTGCCAATGGCCGCATCCTAAAGAAGCACTGTGAATCTGAGCAGCGCTGCCTGGACCGACTGATGGCTGACGTGCTGAGACCGTTCGTGCCCGCCTACCATGGGGACGTGGTGAAGGACGGGGAGCGCTACAACCAGATGGATGACCTGCTGGCTGACTTCGATTCGCCCTGCGTGATGGACTGCAAGATGGGCATCAGGTGAGCCAGGCTTCCTGCGGCCTGTGCCCCTCCCCGCCATGCCTGGCTGTGCAGAGGACACGGGGATGCTGGCTCTGCCATGCTGAGAGCTTCTCTTCTCTAGTGAGCTGGAGAAGACAGGGCAGGGGCCCTGGCTGGGTGCTGAACCTCTCGGGGAGCAGGCAGAAGGGGTCTAGTCAGGTGGGGTCCTCCAGTGAGGTGAGTAGTCAGCAGGGAGGAAGCAAGACAATGACCTCCTGTTAAGTGAACTGCAGGGAAGACAGGAATGGAGAAGGACCACAGAGCTGGCTTGTAGCAAATGCTGGTTTAAAAAAAAAGACCTGTCACCAGGATGCAACTCTAGATGGAGTCTGGGAGCTTCAGAGGTCCCTGTGGCAGGTGGTGTGTGGGCCTGAGGTGACTTGCAGAAAGCTCCAGAGCCTAGAGGGCCATAAAGCCTCAGGCAGAAGTGGACATTTCCCCTACCTCCTGGCTGTCAGCCTCTGAAGTTTCCAGTACTACATGTCCACCCCAGAGAGCCTGATTCTGGCTGCAGATATCCACGCTGGACAGTGGACTGAGCTCAGAGCTGAAGCTTGTATATGATTTGAATAGTCCAACTGATCTATTTCTTTAGCACGTGGGTGGGTGGGTGTGAGTGTGTGGTTTTGTGTACGCATGTGTATATGGAGGCTAGAGGTCAACCTTGGGTCTTGCTCCTCAGGAATTGTCCAGCTTCTTTTTTAAGACGTCTCTCACGGCCTCAGCTTCTCTGATTAGGTGGCCTGGGTGGCCATCCAGCCCCGGGGATCCACCTGTCTCCTCCTGTCCCCATCTGCCCAGCACTGGGATAACACGTGGATACCACCATGCTTTACTTTTTTATGTGGGTTCTGGGGATTGAACTCAGGTCCTCGCATTTGTGTGGCAAGCACTTTACACTCTGAGCTCTCTCCTCGGCCCATCCAATGCTGTTTCTTATATGATGCTATCGAGAAGGGGGAAGGAAGAGCTCAGTGTACTTGGGTTAAGCCAATCACAGCTCCTTTCTTTCCTTCTCCGTCCTCCTGGGAGTTCTGTCCTAAAATCAGCCTCTGCCAGCTGACCAAGATATGGCCCTTTCCCTTGTCCCCGGGGTAGAGATGGGGTCATGGAGAAATACAGGCTATTAGTTCTTCTCCATCACTATCTACCTCCTCCTCCATTCCAAAGCCCTAGATGTTTTGGCCCACAAGGAGCTAGGGTGGGTGAGGGAGAAAGCAGAATGTCCCTGCAGCCACCACCCAGCCTCAGATCTCTGGCTATCTTATTTCTGTCTCCAGAAAATTCTTTCCACGAGGCACTAGTATATGACCACTCAAGCAGAGGCCCTGCCCTTCCTTCCCACATGGGAAGACCAGGGCTCAGTCTGCCTGCCGGAGAGGGGAGTGGGCACATGCCCAGTCCCACTAGGCGTTCTTGCAGGTGCCCAGACATGTCCAACTGTACCTGAAAGTCAGCACTGCCTGTGCCTTCTGCCTTGTGTGGCTGGCTGCTCCCTGGGAGACTGCAGGGACGGGGGACCCATCCCCTCAGGCTTCCCTTGTCTCCTACCCTAGTCGCTTCTCTCTCTTCGTACCTCAGAGCTCTTCTATCCAAAAGGGCTTAGTTAACCCCACCCTGCATGGGGTTAAGGAAGGGGCGGTCTCCCCAGAAGCAGCACTTACCCCAGCCCTACCTTCCCCCCACACACAGAGACCCTAAGGGCCTTCCGTGCTCTGAGCACAGTATTAGATGTATGCTGTCCCAGCATGTCCCACAGCCAGCCACACTGGGAGTCCAGGAGGCTATGCTATCATTTTTTGAGCAGGAGTCTCCAGGGATAACTTCCTAGGTAGCAACATAGTACAGATGTACCCAGGCCTATAGACTGCACACCGGGACCTCAACCGTGGTTTGCCTTCCATGGAGATGCCAGGGGTCCAGTTTCCACAGAGCTCCCTGGAGCAGCAGGCTAGTCCTCTTTGGTCCATAACTTGTGACTTTCTCCCAAACTCAGTAGCACAGAAACATGGCCCTCTGTCTTGCATTGAGATAAGCAGTCCACGGTTGTCACCAGAGCATGGCTTTTCCCTGCTGCAGGAAGAGGCTGGGACATGGGTCCTTGTCAAGCACCAAGTCTCAGGGCATGAGGCAGAGGCTTGCAAAATTGGTAGGAAGGCCCATCAGCAGGGCCAGACTTAGTCATGTTGGGTAAGAGGTGGTGGTACTGAGGGAAGCCAGGTGGACCCTGGAGGCATCTTAAACCAGGGTGTTTCTAGGGACCTGGCTCCAAGTGAACAGGTGCTCACCCTGCTCGTAGGTATCCTTGCACTGATAACTTCCCGTTCACTGCGGTTGTGTCTTCTGTCATCCACACCTAGGGCTAACTTCCAGCCCCTGGGCCCCGGAAAAGCTGTTCTCGCCTTGACCTGACACTTACTGGTCTCCCATGGTCTCCCTTCTGCCTCTCCCCCAGATTCTGGCCGTCAGGGAACAGGTCTCTGTGACCCCAGATCTATTCTCTTGACTCTAGAAGTTGATGAGCAGGGCTCCACTCCCCTACAAGGGATAGAGCTCAAGCAGTCCCTCCACAGCAGGGCAGTGATAGGTACCGGTGGTCCTCTAATAGACTTATTACCCAGCTAGGATCCATTGGGAACATCCCCCTCCAAGCCCCCTTCTGTGCCTGAGAACAACTGACTCTGCCTAATTGGAGCTGTGGGGGCCCCTTTGAAGAAAGGTCCATGTGGACAGGGCTGTGACTTTGGTGTCTGCTTCCTGTTTAAGAAACTACTGAGGACTCTTTGCAGAAGTGTGGCTACTGCCTGCCCGGCAGGCCTGTGTTGCACCCTCAGGAGTGTGAGGCATGAGTTCCTCCCCCACAGTACACAGGTCCACTGATAACTTGGTATCTGCATGCACCGTGGTGTGCTGTGTGCATGAGTATGCATAAGTACATGGGATGTGTATGCATGCAAGTACCCAACCAGAGCTAATGCACTCCCCTTACAGTCTTCCCAAATAACCAGGACCTGTTTACACACGTATATCCCAGGGAATTGGGAATTTTCTCTCAGTACAAATACCAATGCATGAAATCTGAAATCCTCTCTTCTGTAAGATGTAAGATTTTTGTTTGTCTGCTCTGGGACCCAGACTGGCATTCTGGGAAAGATGTGGAGAGGGGTACTGGGACAGTGGGGGGGGGGGGGAGGGAGGGTGCCTCTGAGGGCAGCTTACACCCACGCAGGGCTCCAGGGGCCCACTTCCCCATCCTGCAGCTGACTGCTGATTGCTGCCTCATGAGGGCCCTGGGCAGCATGCACACAGCTGGGAGGGCCGTCACGGGGGAGAGCGCTGGGGTGAGTCACGTGTCCAGTTGGCCGTGGTGGTGGGAGTTTGTGAGGGTGGTGCTGGGGCCAGGATTGGTCCCCAGAGTTCTGGACCAAGGACTCCACTCCAGGCTGCTCTGAGCCTGGCCTGTCTCTGCCTGTCACCTCCCCCAGGAGATAGTGTCTCACCCATTAGCCTGCAGACTGCCTACGGCAAAGGGAAGTGCATGAGGCAATTCATGTTTTCTTAGTCTGCCCGGGATCGGAGGCTCAGTGACCTGGTGTGGCACTCTTATCTCTGAGACACAACTGGGCTACAGAGCCCTGAGCAGCCCTCTCCATCATAGGTCATCACAGCTCCCTCTCCAGCATAGGTCATGGAGCTCTCTCTCCAGCATAGGTCACTGCTGCTCCCACTTTTTGCTGCCTTTGGTGCTTAGGAGAATCCTGCTGCAAAAAGCCAGAGATGCAGCTCAGCCTCAGGCTGCATGAGGACAGGGAGACCGTTTGAAAGGACAGAATGTGCTTTCCAGGCAGCCAGGGCACAACAGAGTTCCAAGGGGAACCCCCCCCTCTGTCTCTTTTCCATAAACTGAGCACTGTTCTGACATCTTCTTTCTGTTGACCCTAGAAAAGGCCCCTTGGAGGGGGCTCCTGAGCTTATCAGGCCTTCACAGTGCCAGCATCAAGGTGCTCTGGGAGCACTGGGGACCCTTCCTCAAATCAGCTCACACAGTGCATGACTCTCCAATAGATATACCTCATCTTAGATGTTGCTGTCTTGACCATTGTCCTGGGACCAGACACAGCCAGCTCAGGGTCTTCATTCCCCAGACAGTTCATGTCTACAGGGACCCAGCTGTGACCCAGCCCTCAAGTCCTTCATCTCCCATGCAGAACATACCTGGAGGAAGAACTCACCAAGGCCCGGAAGAAGCCGAGCTTGCGGAAGGACATGTACCAGAAGATGGTTGAGGTGGACCCCGAGGCCCCCACTGAGGAGGAGAAAGCCCAGCGTGCTGTGACCAAGCCGCGTTACATGCAGTGGCGAGAAACGATCAGTTCCACGGCTACCCTGGGCTTCAGGATCGAGGGCATTAAGGTGAGAGCTGAGGTGTGGCCTGGGGATGCTGAGGCCTCTCGGTTCTCAGTGGTGATGAGGGCCTCGGGATGCTGGAGTCTGTGAGGCTCACCTCTACAGGTCTAAGTGTGGACAGCCAGCCTCAGGGGTGTTGGTCCATTCTGCAGCTGGAGGTGCAGGTGGACTGGCTGTGAAAGGTCACCGGATCTTGGGGTGGAGCTGGCTTATTTTAGGGCTGTGCAGAGAACCTTACGTAGGAGCCAGCTTATACACCCACCAGAGGAAAGATGTTGGTTCACTGCCAGTGAAGTTCCAGTAAGGAGAGGTTTGTGGCTACCTGGGATTGCCTTGAAAACTCATCCTCCATCCTTTCCTCTTGGGTGCCCTGAAAAGGATCTCAGAAGACTGTCCTTGTCCCTATGTTCCAGCCCATGTCCCTAACTACTAGATTTGCAAGACCTAGCTAGGAGCAGGGAGAGGGTATACAGACTCCTCATTGTCTCAGGTGGCAGTCCCTTCAAGGGCTCTGGTCTTGCCTTTCTTGGCCCAGGCTTGGTCTGCCTGGCCCCCTCTCCAGCATGGAGTCAGAGTTGGGTAGCTGAAGGAGGGGCGCCTCCTATAGCCTTCTCTCACAGAGTGTGGAGATATGAGCTCCTGTGATCACCAATGGCTCACTGGCTTCTAGAGCTGGGGACGGAGAAAGTCACTTGTCCTTCCTTCTCTTCTGAAACCATCTTTCCTTCTTGGCAGTATCCAGCTCTCAGACTGGATGCAAATTATATACACACAGGTCCTCTCCATAGGTGGTCTGTCAGCATGCCCTGGCACCTCTCACCCAGGCACCATGTGCTCCTGGCCATGGCATCATACAGCCAGCAGCATCCACGGGCTGAGAGGGGCTGACTGCACACACCATCATCCTGCTAACCTATCCCCTCCACGGCTCCCTCAGACCCAGCTGCTCGCTGTTTTCCTGCAGGGAGCCTCCCTGAAGGGATAGCTGTCACCTGTTCCCACCTGGAGGTGGACAGGTGCAAATGTCAGGGCTCCTGCTGGACCCACCCTTTCTCCCGCTTTGTCTCAGAAGAACAGAGCTCTGTGTACTTGCCCGGGCTACCTGAGCAGAAGGCGTGCTGAGCTCAGAACACGGAGATGGTGGGTGAGGGCGTAGCGATGCAGCCACACAGGCTTCAACCTTGGCTTTGGGGGAGTCTGCATAGTGTCCCCTTGATCTGCTGTGCATTACAAGACCCAAACTAAATGTCTGGAAACTATAGAACTAATATGAACGTGTGTATATACAAATACACACACACACATATGCTCACACACACACACTTCTTTTTTGCCTTTTCCCTTAGAGACACTTCACAGCTTCTGTTTGCCATATCTTAAATGGGAGTCACTTGAACACAGCCTATGATAGGGTGACTGTTAGCCTGATCATCCAGATGGCTGCTAGCACATTAATGGGATGCACCGTGAGGCATTGGTCCAGGGACCAAGCTTCTGAGCAGGAAGTGAAGCTCTCAGTCACCCTGGGCCCCTGCTGCCCTTGCTTAGAACAGGTGTTTCTCCATGGTTTCAGATACCCTCACACCATTAAGACTTCCTAAAGTAGTGTGTGGCCAGGGATCTGGTGCCACTCTGTGAATCCTCTGTTGGGGCCCAGGACAGGCTGTCCTGTGCCAGGTGACAATCGCCTGGTTGCACCTGCCTCGCTGTACCATCCCTGAGCACCCAACACCTCCACAAAGCAGCGTGAGGGTCATGATCATGAGCTGTCCGTCCCATGGGCCCTCTGCTGACTCCCTCTGGGTGACTCCCTCCTCAGAAGGAAGATGGCTCTGTGAACCGTGACTTCAAGAAGACCAAAACAAGAGAGCAGGTCACCGAGGCCTTCAGAGAATTCACTAAAGGAAACCAGAACATCCTGGTGAGTCAGGGTTTGGGGTCCAAACCTAGCTAAGCCAGGAGTGGTGCTGAGACCCTAGCCCCAGACTTCTGTATGAAGGAGATGTGGCTGACCCCAGAATCCATGGGTGCTCAGAGAAGCGTGGGGAACACTGACTCACTCTCCTGAGCTGTCAGTCACTCTGTCCCAGCACACTGCCCTTCCCTGTCAGGGAACTATAGCAGGAGTTCTTTAGCACATATGCTGCTGGCTGAGGGTTGAACTGAGCGTTCTTCAAATCCTCTCAGAAGCCCTCTGATGAGGACAAGCAAGCAGACATTCTTGTCTCCATTTGACAGTCAAGGAGACTCGGGAGGTCAAGGACACACAGGTAGAGAAAGGCAGAGCTAGAGGTCACATCTAAGGTGGCCGGACACAGAAGAAGGTCCCTACATTTCCTGCTGCCTGCAGGCCCAGACCTCTAAGGCTGGAATGCACACAGCATGCAGGTCTGCAGCACCAGTCCTCTGGTTCCTGGGCATCTGTCCGGAGCATTTCAGACCCTCAGAGTCATGCTGCAGACTGCATTTCCAAGAAGGGTTGATTGCTGTTGCTAGGGACTCCAGGGTACTGCTGACTTGTCCTGCCTGCTGGACCCCTGTGACATGGGCTTCCCTAGTGGCCCTGTAGTCGTGGGCGATGAGACTCACAGAGTTGGCCTTTTGGGGATGATCAGGCACCTGTTGCTAACACAGGAAGATCTGTAAGGCTCTGTGGAGGGGACTCTTCATGAGACACTGTAGCTTTTCCCTGACCCTGTCTTTAGTCAGGGGCACAGCACTTTGTGGTCAGGAAGTTACCATGGCAACCAGTTCTGGGCTCTGACTGTTGACTGGCATGCTGGGATTGGCTGCCCCCTCATGGAGGAGGTTGAGGGGCACACAGTCTTCTGGGAAAGGCGTAACTCTGAGCTCAGCTCGGGTAGGTGAGGTTGGGGTGAGTGTTCAGTACAAGGTCATTGCTGCTCGCAGTTCAGTGACCCTGACGAACTAAATAGATCTGAGGCCACGGCCCCACCCCAACACAGAGTGTGTGAAACTGTGACCGTCTCTGTCCTCAGATCGCCTACCGGGACCGGCTGAAGGCCATTCGAGAAACCCTGGAAGTCTCTCCCTTCTTCAAGTGCCATGAGGTAGGGTACTGAGCCTTCAGCCTGACAGCCACGCCTTGCCTGCTTGACTGCCACCCCTCACCATCACGCCCAGTTCCAGTAGGAAGTGAAATTGTTGATCCAAGTCTCCCACAGGATTATATAGCCCCAGGCTCTTCTTAGTCTCTCAAGTTCCCCAGCTGTGTCTCCTCCTAGCCCTGCTCCCCCTCCACGCCCTACTCCTCTCCCTCCTCCCGGCCCTAGATGTCCGTCCACCTCCTCTCCTCCCAATCCTGCCCCACCCCGGTCCTGGCTCCGATTCCCGGTTTGCTTTCTCACAGTCCTGTTTCCCTCCAGGTCATTGGCAGCTCACTCCTCTTCATCCATGACAAGAAGGAGCAAGCCAAGGTGTGGATGATCGACTTTGGGAAAACCACACCCCTCCCGGAAGGCCAGACCCTCCAACATGACATCCCCTGGCAGGAGGGGAACCGGGAAGATGGCTACCTCTCAGGGCTGAACAACCTCATCGACATCCTGACAGAAATGTCCCAGGGTAGCCCACTCACCTGAGGCCCCCACCGCCTTGCCTACCCATGCTGCCTTGCCTGCTGCCTCTGCCTCCTGCCTCTCCCGTCTCCCTAATTCTTTCTTCATTCCTCTCTGAGCGCCCACCTAGAACAGAGCCTCCCATCTGCACTACAGGACACTTTGGAGAAGAAAAGAGATTTTCTAGGTCTTTTTTTTTCCTTCCCACACAAGGGCCTGGAGGTGGCGTTTCTAATTCTCTCTAAATAGAACTACCTTCTGGAAGAGAATTACCCAAAGCTAGGCCCCACATCCTGTACAGTCCGTTGTACTTAGAGCTGGTGTGGGTCTAAGAGGCCATGGGCTCTCTGGCTGCTCAGGGTCTTGAGAGATTGAGCCTCCCTCTGGAAGACCCCTCGATAAGTTCAGGCCCAGACTGGCTACCTGTGGAGCCCTTCTGCCCCCTGGTGGCTGGTGCCATCAGTATACACAGCCCCATGGGTGCCTCCCACCATGGGCCCCCTGAAGCCAGGGGTCCTGATTTCTGGGAGTAAGGGAACACAACCTCTGGAGATCTGCATGTGACTTATGAGCAAAGAATCCTCCAATGAGGGGTCCCAGCTTCCAGGAACACTGTGTGGCTTTTCTAAAGTTGCTAAATCAGGACCCCACCTCACTTGCATTAAGCTCTTGGGATTCAGGCCAGGCTAGGAGCCGGGAGTATGGGGAGTAGCCTGACTGTTTCTAACGAACTTTGCTCTTCCGTCTGGGACCACTGCCCATGAATTGAGAGGGGTCATTCTGCAAAGCTGAGCTCCAGGGATGAATCCACCTCCTAGAGCCACTGCTTATTGCTCTAGATCTGCCCTGTTACGGAAAAGTCCAGAGCTGGGTAGAATACTCAAGGCCTACACCTGCCTCCAGGGATGGGCAACAGCTTGAGAGCCTGCCACACGCAGGAGCAGAGACTACTCTCATACCTTCAAATCCCTGGTAGTCAGGCACCCCTACCTCCGTACCCCAAGTCCCTCCATAGGGGAACCTCTAACAGTCTGGGCTGTACTGGGATTTGGGCTTCCTGCAGTGATTTCTAAATTTCCCTTGAAGTCCCTTGCTCTTCCAGCCTGAAGGGCTTAGACCAATGTTTCTCCGTGTCATGTAGGTAGTTTCCAGGGTTCATAGGGGTGCCCAGGGCTGTCCCAACCCTTCTCCTTCCTGGAGTCTCCTTCCTGGAGCTGCTTGAAGGGCCATGGGGGGGCGTGAGGTGGGACCATTATTAATCACCACATCAACTGTGAGGCAAGTGACCTGATTGAAAGAGCGTACGATTTGTGTGACTTTTAAAAGACCAAACTCCAGCTCTGTTGCCGTTTGGAGCTGTCCCTCTGCTCCTCTGGGCTTGTCACGGCCTCTTTTACTGAGAGACCCTGGATCACATGTACAGGTGCTCTTCTGGGTCCCAGGCCAGCAGGCACTGCTTGGGGACATCACGGGGAAATGGGGTAGATCAATGTGGACACACCTGTCACGATAGCTTCGGGCAGGGGTGGTCGTCTGGGCCGCCTACCCTAGCTCCCTGGGGTTCTAGAAGAACTGTTGGCCCATGTGACACGTGTGTTTCCCCTTTCATGCTGGTGGGTGAGTGACAGTTGGTGGGGGCGGGAGGTGGGACCCGCGAGGATGTATAAGTACAGATTTTAAAAAAGGAACCCATTTAAACTTCCTGGCTCCTATTCAGCTGGGGTGAGCTCCTGTGTGGGCTGACTTTCTAAAGGTCACACCCCCCACCCCCACCCTGCACCCCCATCAGTGAGCCCAGACCTTGTGACAGCACATGATTGGGAAGACTGGCAGCCTGGAGTGGGGGAGGGCAGTAGCAACCGGGCAGCAAGTTCTGGGACTCTGCAGCTGTAGTTGCCCGGGGGGCTTGAGGGGACCCTGAGGTCTGTACATGCTGGGAAGGGACATCATTAATTCCAAGAGACTGTAGCTATGATCTGGCCAAAACTCCCCTCCTGCTATCTCAGAAAAATGTTTGCTAAAGCAAACTATGCTATGAACAAAAATGCCAGGAACCATTTTAACGTATGTAAGAGAACTTAGTTCACTGAGCACTTTAAGAAGGAGTCACCTGTCAACAATAACGTGCTCAGGTACTGTGACTGGCTGCCGGTCAGCAAGAGCTTAGGACAGTCCTGGACAGCGCTTAGCGCTGAGTGTGTTGTAAAGTAAGTAGCATGGAAAGGCATCTCTCTAGGGTTATTCTGTTACCAAGGGTGTTTTGCTTCGTTGGGTTTTTGTACTTACCAAGCTAACACCCACACTGTATCTCCCAAACCATTGTCCCCCTTCCTTTTTGCCAGAGGCCCTTCCTTCCTGCCCCCTTGGAATGGATAGAGCGCAGATGGAATTTCCCAGAACCTCTAGCAGTCTGGTAAACCATGTTCACAGTCCTGGTGGAGACTCCCAAGGTCCTGGCTACGCAGGTGCGGGGACATGGGACAGGCTACATGCACCAATGTACAGATGTGGGTCCACGGAGTCCTCCCGCTCCTGGGCCACCAGATTTCTTGGTGGTCAGCCATGCTTTGCACACTCTGAAGGTTTTGCTTCAGCCACTTTCCCCAGACTAGACTTTAGTGCCCTTTAAGAAGTGTGTAAGTTATATTTATTTTGTTTTTGTTTTGATTGCACAAAACACTAAGATGAAAGGCTGGGCTGCTCCTCCTAAGTCCTGCCTGCCTTCAGGGGGCCTTTCCTTCATGTCTGTGGGAGCCCTCTGCAGCTGTGGCCTCAACGATGCTGTTCACCTCTGGCTGGCTGTATCTAGCTTCGAGACCGCCTGTGTTCTGCCAACCCCCCCCCCGTGTGTATAGGCCCCACCCCCTGCTCCAGGGTGCTCACCCATCAGTGCCTTTTTGGGAGGAGAGGCCCCTTCCGGCACCCTGACTGGCTCTCCTCTGTATTCCTCTCCCCTTGGGACTGTTACATCCCTTACCCAGTGCCCATCAGTCAACTGTAGATGCTCTCCCCCTTCCCAATAAAGGCCTTGGAGACCATTACTAGCGTGATGTGATCCTTCTGCCCCCACCCTACACACACACACACACACACACACACACACACACACACACACACACACTCCCTTCAACTACCACAGAAGAGTGATGATGACCTGGTGGCTGTCAGATAGGGTAACACTCTAATCTGCAAACAATGTGAAACGCTCTTTCTAAGAGGTCTTTTCTATATGTGCTGCTACACCTTTAAACAGTGGCTCGAGGATGTCAACCAGTGACAGAGAAGGGTCCCCTGCTCATGGTAGGCTCTGTGACTCATACATCCCTTCACTCACAGTGCATCACCTGCAATAACAAAACTGTATAGTCCTCACTGATCAGACGGGGAAACTGAGGCTTAGAAAGTCAAACAACGCCAGGTGGTGGTGGCGCATGCCTTTAGTCCCAGCACTCAGGAGGCAGAGGCAGGCAGATCTCTGTGATTTCGAGGCCAGCCTGGTCTACAGCGTGAGTTACAGGACAGCCAGGGTTGTTACACAGAGAAACCCTGTCTCAAAAAACCATTAAAAAAAAAAAAAAGTCTAACAACTTGGGCTGGGTAATGGGTCAGCAGAAAAGATTTAGACTCAGAACTTGCTACCCTTTTTTTACTGGAGGAGTGTTGGAAGCAGAGCGCTGAGCTCCAGACCCCATAGTGGCTCAATTGGGACCCATGGCTGCGTCTTAGGGGAACCCTTGAGAGCAAAACCCTGGTCTCATATCAAGGGTCATGGAGCTTCTCTCCAGCTCTGCCATAAGCCACAGCCACCAAA
>CABHPH010152970.1:37916-68484 GCA_902168325.1 Peromyscus nudipes | reverse complement strand
ATCTTACAGCAAACATCTCCACTTGAGGAACCTCCAGTATTAAGTCACGAGCAAAGGCTTCCGGCTGAAAAATCTCTAGGGATCAGAACAGAATCTCCTAAAGTAATGGAAATTGAAGATTTGAATCAAAGACGGGTGTGTGAGGATAGAGACTCAGAAATGATAACATCAGAAAAGTTACAAGCACAGAATTACTTCTCTAGGTTCATACCCAGCCCTTCAATCCCATTTATTTCAAGTTCTGTCAAAACAACTGAGTTAGGACCCCTTCAGGGTTCTGGAATGCCTGAGGTATCAAGAGCCTTGGCTATGAAGAACTTTGCTGTTGGTATTTTGCCGTCTCCACAGTCCTATATAGACACCATTATGTTCGGTTCATCAGCCCTTCCCTTGGTTCTTCCCTCTGATATTGGGAACACTGTGGGAACCCTATATCCTGACATCTGGGAAGTGGATGTCCTATCCAAGGAAGCAACCGAAAAGAAACAAATGGAGGAATTTGGGGATTCATTCCAGAGCTATTCTCCATATCCACTGAGATTACTACCCTCGGAGTTTCAGGCAGGATTAGGGGCTCGAAGAAATTCTATCCGTTCTTTCCTGGGCAGACAACAGAATGTCTGGGAAAGTCATGTCTGTAGGCAGCGACTCCCTAGGAAGTATCTCTCCAATATGCTGATGCTGGGGAATGTCCTGGGAACCACTATGGAGAGGAAGCTTTGTTCTCAGCCGTTTTTAACAGAGGGAGCCACGATGGATATCTGTCAATTTATTCAGAGTTTATTTGGGGTTCCAGCTGAACTCATGGCATTTTCCCAGAGCCTAGTAGAGAGGGGTCCTAGGACGATTTCACAGACTTCAGTGGTCAGAAACTATATTCAGAGACATATTTTATGCCACGGTCATGAGAAAAGAATGCCCTTAAAGATGTGGACACGTGGATCCACATCTTCCATAATACAGCAATACTCAGGTACTAGATTGGGAATAAAGAAAACCAATTCAAAACTCAGTGATATGTTCCAGGAAGTCACTCAGAATGTGTCTGTCTCATGTACAAGGGCCCAGTTTCCTGCCTTAATGAAGCCGGAGTCTTCTCTCGAGATACTCTACAACAGGGAAGACCCTGTTTCCAGTGATCAGAGTAAAGACTCACAGAGTGATTCACCCACAAGGACTTTTGACCCTCACCACTCCGTCAAGGCAAGTTGTCTTTCCCAGGCCAAGAGGGATATCTCGGAACAGCTCCATCTGCTAAAAGATCTGCAGCTAAAAATAGCAGCAAAACTCTTAGAGAGTCAAGTACCCCACAATGTCCCTCCTCCTTTCTCATCAGGTCTTGTCCTGAAATATCCCATCTGCTTGCAGTGTGGCCGATGTTCAGGAATTAATTGCTGTCATAAGTTACAGTCTGCTCTTCATATCTTCTCGTCTACCCACAGATCCACCTTTTAAGCACCCGTGAAGGCCATGGTGAGATTCGGTTGCATCTTGGTTTTAGACTGAGAACTGGGAAAAGACCTCAAGTCTCAAAGCATCGTGGAAGAAAAAGAGCAGATACATGGAAGAGCACTACATCACCATCACGAAGGAAAGCTCAAATCTATCCTCCAGCTTCCAAGAGTCCAACTACTCCAAGAGATTTCCAGTCCCGATCTTCCCAGGCTCCGGCTTCTGTACAAGTGCACATTAGAAAAAAGCAATGGGGAAGCCACGGTGTGGTCGGCAAGACAGACGCCAAAGACTCTGAGCACCATGAATTCTGTCAGGTTCACTCTGTATCCGAGAGTGGCTTTGAAAGTAATCAGGAAGAAAAATGGTCGAAATCAAGCCTCAAAAAGACCTGTGACTTAAAATATCCAATGAAGGAAACCATCGAGGGACTTAAAACACAAAACACAAAGCTCTATAAAAATAGTGGAACCCCAGAAGAGAGTCCTTTTAGAATTGTGTGTCCATCAAGAAGCAAGAGTATTGAAACTGTTCAAACCAGCACTGTTTCTTCGAAGACACAACCTAAGAAATCCTCCCAGCCCAAGTTCTACCATCTGCTTTTCCAGGGCCTAAGGCAGGCATTCCAAATAGCACACAGAATTGTGGCTTATACTGGACAGAAGCCTGAGGACAGGACAAGGCCAGACAATTTGTGGTCAACCCAATACTTGCACCCCAAACAAAAAGCCAAGAAGTATTGTTTAGCGGGAGATAGCCAAGGAACCAGCACACCAGTTGCCCAGCAAAGGTCAGCGGGTGTGAACCCTAAGCAAGAGGACAGATTGCAGGGAACAGGTGACCAATGTAGACAAACTCAAGAGCCAGAACAAGTGAGCTCTCTCCAACCCAGACCTTTGCAATTGGAGACCATGGCTTCTGAAAGAGATGCCACTATCCAAGGTACTTCAATCATCCAACCTTTGAGTAGAGTTCAAAATGTCAATGGCAGAGCAAAGAAAAACCATGGTGATGAAATCTCCCCTCTGGAGTCTAAGAACTGTTCTCAAGTAGGAGCCAAATTTCAGGCCCAAGAGAGAATGGAACCTGACTCTCATTTGAAGAGATCCCTGCAGAGTCACTTTAAAGAGACACACACACCCAAGGAAGAACAACATGGCTTCTTCAGGGAGAGGGCTCTCCATAATAAGTCTTTTGAAAGGACCAATCACATCCTTTGGGAGAGAACTCATGGTCGTCTCTCTGAGAGGAGATACCGCAGTCCTTCTCAGAGAAGGAATAGCAGTCCCTCTGACAGAACCCTTAGACACCTCTCTGAGAGGAGTCATTGCAGTCCCTCCCAGAGACAGGATAGTAGTCCCTCTGTGAGAACCCTTCAAAGTTTCTCTGACTGGAGCCATTACAGTCTCTTTAAGGGGATAGGTCGCAGTCCCTCAGGGAGGAGCCGACCCAGTCCTGGGAGACGCCCTCGGAGTCCCTCTAGGAGGTCTCTTAGTCCTCGAGAGAGAAGAGGGAGAGAGAGAAGAGGGCACAGTCCCTCAAAAAGGAGTCATCTCAGTGCTATCCAGAGGACACGGTGCAGTCCTTCAGAAAGGAGCCGTGGTAGTCTCTCTGAGAGAAACCCTTTCAGTCCCTCTGGCAGGAAAAGGCATAATTCTTCTGGGAGAGTCAACCACCTTCCCTCAGAGTCCAGGCTGTACAGGTCTTCTTCCAGACTCCACCGCAGTCATTCTGAGAGAACTCACTACAGTCCCTCTGAGAACAGACACAGTTATTCTGAGAGGAGCCGGCAAGGTCACAATGAGGGACCCCATCACAGTACCAAGGAGAGGCTCAGGGGTAAGGAGAAGCCCAGACAGCCTGTCTATAAAGACTTCAAGACTTATAAACTCCTAGGGACTTATGCCTCCTAGGGACCACACCAAAAAATCCAAAAGCTGGACAAGTTTGGAGACATGAAGTTAGTAGATAAGGAGAGACCTGCCCCTATTAATTAAAGTCTGCAAATCTTCACCTAGCTGCCCTTTCTGCTCAGCCACTGCCTGCACCCTCAGCAATGAAAGAGCTTTCTGGAGGGGAGTGAAGATGGGTCTGTAATTTAAGATCAATAAAGGGGCAATAATCGGACTCTATTTGCATCCATAAGATCACTTGTGGGGTGGGTGAGACTAGGTGTGCAATAGGCCGGAACTCAAGGGTTTGGGTTCAGGAGGACCCCTTACTTCAATCTTCAGACTCTGCCCACTTGCTCCAACCCTCCGGCCCAATGGCCTCCCTAATCCTCCTATGGCCATGAGGGTGGGGTCTCAAAAGCGTCAGGAGACAGTAGTGACATGACTTTCCCCCACTGCTGCCCCCTCAGAAGCTGCTAGGCGGAAGTAGATGTTCAGAACAGGGCTAGTGGCCGCCGAGACCACATCCGGGAGAGGCGAGGAGAGCGGAAGTGGCGTTGGTCTGGCCGGAGCCCTTGGGTGAAATTGTTAGGCGTGGAGGGGGAGTGATGTCTTCCAGACTCGGTGCAGTCACCGCCGTGAGTTTCTTGGTGTGACCATTATACTTTAGAGATAGGACTGTCGAGCCGAGAACACCAGGGCCCTTGCTTTTGTCCCGAACTCTGAGTTGGTTTTATCAGAGCCCATCCTAGGCCCCACCCTTTTATATCAGAGCCACTTGTCCCCCTTTCCTCTCCCATTTTTAGTTTTGCCTGTTCCCCGTGTCCTCGGACTCAGTTCCTCGACAGATTGTAATTAGTTTATCTTCCTTCAGCATCCCCAGTGCCTCCCGTTTCCTTTTCTTCTTATTTTTTTTTTCCGTCTCCTTTTTCGATCCTTCCTCTAGGATAGGGCTTTGAGAATGGGCAAAGATGAAAGCTCTGGTATTGTCAGCCCGCCTTCACACTGTAGAAATAGAGGATGGCACACGTTTCTTAAGAAGTGTCACCCACCTTCCTTCATTTGAAGTAGTTGCCCGCGAGAGCTTCCCCTCTAGGCACAAGGGGGAGTCATCTCTTTGTGGATGAGGTTCAAAGGTCCCTGGCACTCACTCGTGTGCTTGTGATTTGCTAGACCCCGGGACCCACAGCCTTTAAGCCACAGAGGAGCACCAGGATCGTGGGAGCTAAGAAGTAAGTGAGGTTTTCGGGGACATTTTTCAAATTGTGTAGACAGTGCTGATAAAGATGTTTTGTGTCTGCACTTTGGAGCATCATAGCCACCAGCCAGGTATGGTTTTGGGGCACTTGAGATGTGGCTAGTGCAACTGAAAAATTGAATTATAAATTTTATTTAATTTTAATTGACTTAAATTTCAGTAGCCATCTGTAGCTAGTGGCTCCTGGATTGGACAGTGCAGGTATAATCCTAATGCAGGGAAGGAAAACCTGACTTGCAATAAAAATGCACATTATCGTAAAAATGGAATATGTGAATCAGTTAGGTGTAGTCCTGCAACCCCCCTCCTCCACATCAGGTATGTGTTCATAATTAATTTGTCGAACTTGGGAAGGAAAATAAAAATATCTGTAAGGAACCTTTATATTTTCAAGCTACTTAATTGTGGCACCGATTTATTATTTTGTGTAGTGAATATGCTAAGTTTTTCCATGGCTAAGACAAAAGAAAAGATTCCTGGTCACCTTGGACCTCCCTGATGAATTCATTCATTTAGATAACATTTCTTAAATGTCCGCTCTGTGTCAGCTGTGTAGTAGGTTGGGCATACAGGCATGGGAAACAGAACGAGATGGGTAAGCATGGCAACACAGTCTAGTGTAATAGGAAAAAAGTACAGTTTTGAGGTAGGGTCTTACTCTCTGGAAACTCACTGTGAAGCCTAGGCTGGCCTCTAACTTCCAGCAGTCCTGCATCTGCCTCCTGAGTGCTAGGATTACATGCCAGTGCCACCACGCACTTGATTTTTGTTTGAGATAGGGTTTCACTATGTGGCTTATGCTGATTAGAACTGACTATGTAGCCCAGAATAGGCCACTCGTAGACTGAGGTTTGAAAGTCAAAGAATAATGTCATTAGCTAGCTAGGAGACTCAACCCTCCTGTCCCAAGAGAAGAGCATTTGAACAGGTAAAAGAAGTTGATACTAACTAGTTCTGTATCATTGGCATGGAGGATGGCAGGGGGTGGAGGGTATTACAGGGACATCCTTTAGAGAAGTTAGCAGGAGCCAGGTCATGGGGCATTATGGCATGCTAAGGTGTTGGAATTGTAATTATCCTGAGGGGAAAGGTCACTTTTGAAGAGATGAATTGAAAGGTGAGTGGAGACTGGTACCAAGACAATTATAATAACCTAAGAAAGAAAAGAAAGCATGGTGCATGATAGTAACCATATTAGGGATGTGTATGATGATTGGAGGGGAGAGGTAAGAGGGCGGAACATAGGGTGTCTACAGGTTTCTGTCTTTGGCAACAGTTGGCTTTGGATTCATAAACCAAACAATTTTTGAACAAGAGGTAACATTAGCAAAATAAATGGATTTGGACTTCGTTTGAAGAATTGATCTAAAGTACAGACTTGAGAATTATCTTCTGTAAAAGAAATTGGAGCCGGGCGGTGGTGGTGCATGCCTTTAATCCCAGCGCTTGGGAGGCAGAGCCAGGTGGATCTCTGTGAGTTCGAGGCCAGCCTGGGCTACCAAGTGAGTTCCAGAAAAGGCACAAAGCTACACAGAGAAACCCTGTCTCAAAAAAACAAAAAAACAAAACAAAAAAAACAAACAAACAAAAAAAAAGAAATTGGAAACATGTTATTTTCCTCCACGAGATGAGTGTATTCATAAGCTGGTCTAGGGATTATGGTAAAAGCAGTGTTTCTTAGTGTGTACCTTGGTTTGCCTGGAGAAACTTGTTAACTAATATGAAGGCAAATGGGCCGCCCATCTCTTAACCAGGATTGGACTCATTGGGAGTACTTAAAAACCTTTTCCGATTTATGCATTTATTTTATGTGTTTATTGTTTTGCTCACATGGATGTCTGTGCACCACAGACCTGTGGAGGTCAGGTCATAGTGTCTCCTGGAACTGGAGTTACGGATGACTGTGAATCACCATGTAGGTACTGGGAATCAAATCTGGGTCCTCTGCACCACCAGTGCCCTTAACCACTGAGCCCTGTCGCCAGCCCCGGCAATACTCAATCTTAATTGTCTTCTTAGAGATTGCAAAGTTTGAGAGCTGATGGTCTGCAGTGAGACCTGAAGAGAGAAGGAAAGCACGGGGAATACCGGTCTTGAAGATAAATCGACTAGGGAAGGATTGCAGATGGTGCTGAGATGAACCAAATGCTTTTTAAAAAATGAAAGCTTAATATTTGCACCCAAAAGAGTAGGCTAGAGGCTCTTAAAAATGCTTACTCCGAAAAGAGTTGAAAATAGGCTAACTTTATCGTTTGTGTGATTAGGAGCTGAGACTTGTTAGACCAGTGATAAATTATAAAGTCGCTAATCGTGATAGGCGTTACATCATAACAAAGCATTTTCTTGTTATAGGGTTGTCATTTGTGAAAGTTGGAGATTAGTATCATTTTTAATAAATAAAACTGCCTTGGGTTGGTAGCTGGCACAAAATACTCGAAATGTGTTTCTGCTGAGTCTTTTAAAAATAAGACAGTAACCTAGGAGAGAGAGAGTTTCTTAGCCATCTTGAGTTAATCCACCATATATTAATCATGCTGATCCTGTGAACTACTGATTTTTCCATGCTTATGCTTATTCATGAGATAGAAGTTGGAGGTTTCTGGGTCCTCTGTTGATACTAAAACAGTTCTCCATAAGACTTTTCTATCGGGAATCACATGGGATTTGTCTCTTAATGGTCTGTTGGTGATGTGAAGTCTTTATTGAGTAGAGATTGCTCCTGTTGTTTGGAATGCTGAGTTTCACTCCTAGAGGTCTGTCAGTTTTCATTATTAAGGTATAATTGACATACAGTAGATGCATTGCTTCATGTATGCACTATGAACAATTTTGATAAGAATTGAATTCAGCCGGGCGTTGGTGGCGCACGCCTTTAATCCCAGCACTCGGGAGGCAGAGGCAGGCGGATCTCTGTGAGTTCGAGGCCAGCCTGGGCTACCAAGTGAGCTCCAGGAAAGGCGCAAAGCTACACAGAGAAACCCTGTCTCGGAAAAAAAAAAAAAAAAAGAATTGAATTCATAAGAACAAATCTTTAAACCAGCAATCACGAGGACAGACATTTCTGTCTATCCCCCAGTTTTTCTATGTTTATATTTAATTTTAAGTGTGTGTTTTCTTGCTCATATGTCTGCACCACGTGTGTGCCTGGTGCCTGCCAAGGCCAGAAGAGAACATCAGATTCCTGGAACTGGACTTACAGACAGCTGTGAGCTGCCGTGTGGGTGCAGGAATTGAACCTGGGTCCTCTGCAAGAGCAGCCATTGCTCTTAACTGCTAAGACACCTCCCCAGTCCCTCCAAAGTATTTTTGTTTCCTTTTGGTTTTTTCTTTGTTGAGACAGGTTTTTTTTCTATGTAGCCCTGGTTATGCTGGAACTCACTCTCTAGACCAGGCTGGCCTCGACCTCACAGAGATCCACCTGCCTCTGCCTCCCAAGCTCTTGGTGTTAAAGGCATGTGCCACCACCGCCCGGGTTGTTTTTTTTAAGATTTATTTTTATTATTATTATTTTTTTGTTTTTTTGTTTTTTGGAGACAGGGTTTCTCTGTGTAGCTTTGCTCCTTTCCTGGAGCTCACTTGGTAGCCCAGGCTGGCCTCGAACTCACAGAGATCCACCTGCCTCTGCCTCCCGAGTGCTGGGATTAAAGGCATGCGCCACCACCGCCCAGCTTATTTTTATTATTTTAAATTATGTTCATGCATTTGTATATGTGTAGGTGTTCAGCATGAGTCCACAGAGGCCAGAAGGGTTGGATCTCCTGGAGCTGGAGTTACAGGCAGTTGTGAGCCTCCCAGTTTGTGTGCTGGGGGCTGACCTTGGGACCTCTAGAAGAGCAACAAATGCTCTTAACTGCTGAGCCATCTTTCCAGCCCCTCCCAAAAGTTTCTTGTGTTCTTTTGCAGTCTGTTCCTCTCTTCATTCCTGTCCTAGGCCAGTGGTTCGCAACCTGTGGGCCATGGCCCTTTTGGGGGTCACACATCAGTTGTCCTACATATCAGATATTTAGTTATGTATTTATGTATTTGTTTACTTATTTATTTTAAAGATTTATTTATTCATATATTTCATGTATATGAGCGCTCTGTCTACATGCACAGCAGAAGGAATCTGATCCCATTACAGATGGTTGGGAGCCACCATGTGGGTTGCTGGGAATTGAACTCAGGACCTCTGGAAGAGCAGACATTGCTCTTAACCGCTGAGCCATCTCTCCAGCCCCATATCAGATATTTATATTGCGATCCATAACAGTAGCAGAATTACAGTGATGAAATAGCAATGAAAATAATTTTATGGTTGGGATCAGCACAACACGAGGAACTCTATTTTAAGGCTCACAGCCTTAGGAAGGTTGAGAACCCCTGCTCTAGACACTAATAACTCTAACTGTACAGTGGTTTACATATTCTACAGTTTTACAGAAGTCACATCTCACTCCCCTTGTCTTTGAAATATGTTGTTTCTTAACAGAACAATAATTTTGATGTGTAAATAGTTATTCATTGCCAAGTAGAATTCCATTACAGGTACATCACAATTTGTGTAGCCATCTACCTTTATGAAAATTTGGGTTGTTGGGTTATTTTTCATGTGAGGAATTACAGTAAAGTTGTATGAGATTCATGTGTCAACCTTGTGTAGACAAGTGTTTTCATTTCACTTGGTAAATATTTAAAATAGCATTTACCATCCTGTGTTGGTTGGGTCATATGACAGCATCATGTGTCATTTTTGTTATTTAAAAATTATTTCCATACCATGTATTTTGATCATACTTTCCCCTCCCCGACTCCTACCAGATCCTTCCCACTTCCATCCCCACCCAACTTCATGTTCTCTCTTTCTCTTCCCCTCTCTCTCTCAAAAAAAAAAGAAGAAAATAGGAAAAACAACAAAAAGAACATGACCTGGCTTCCAAAGTAGTGTGTGTGTGTGTGTGTGTGTGTGTGTGTGTGGTGTGTGTGGTGTGTGTGTGTGGTGTGTGTGTGGTGTGTGTGTGTGTGTGTGTGTGTGGTGTGTGTGGTGTGTGTGTGTGTGTGTGTGTATACACATATTTGCTAGTAGTTGCATGGGGTGCTCCTGTGGTTAACTTTTATTATAAGTAACACCAAGCATCTTTCCCAGTATGCTTACTGACCACTTTATCTTTTTCTGTAAAGAATCCATTCATGTTCTTCATTGTTAGTCTTTTTTTCATTGTTAGTCTTTTTTTTTTTTCCCCTTTTGGTATCCCTCCCATTTTGGGTGCCAGAGATCAAACTCAGGCCTGAAGCATGCTAGGTAAGTGTTCCATCCACTGTACTACATCCTAGGCCTAATTTAAAAAAAAAAAATCAAGATGTCTTATTTCTGATTTGTAGTGTATTTCTTCCCAGTTGTGGTTTGGTCTCCTTTTTTTTTTTTTTTTTTTTTAAGACAGGGTCTCACTATGTAGCCCTTGCTATCTTAGAACTCAAGATGTAGACCAGGCTGGCTTCAAATTCACAGAGCTCCGTCTGCCTCTGCCTCCCAAGTGCTATGATTAAAGGCATGCGCCACCCACCATGCCTGGCTTTTTCATATTCCCAATGGTGTTTTTTGAAGAACAAAAGTTTAAAATTCATCATTAAAAATTATCCCATGTGTTCGGGTGGTAAGATGGCTCAGCAGGTATCTTACCTGTTACCACCAAGCCTGACAACCTGAGTTCCAACCCCAGGACCTACATGGAAGAAAGAGAATGGGCTCCTGAAAGGTGACCTCTGACCTTCAAAACACACGGACCTCCCCCAAATAAATACAAAATATAATTTTTAAAAATTGGAGAAGGCCTTTTTAAAATTAATTTTTGGACTACAAAATTTGTTTTTTAAATAAAATAAAATGATAAAAGATAAAAACTAGTGTGTTTGCTTCTGCAGCACATACACTAAAATTGGAACGATACAGAGAAGATTAGCATGGCCCCTGCTCAAGGATGACACACAAATTCGTGAAACGTTCCATATTTTTGGGCCCCAATCCTAATTCCTAAGTCCTATGTGATTCTGGCACTCTATTAAAACCACTTTGCCCAGGAAAAAAAAAAAAAAGAGCCTAAGAGAAGGCACAAGAAACAGACCCACTCATTCACACACTCAGGAATCCCATAAAAACACTAAACTGGAAGCCATAATATATATACAGAGGACCTGGGGTAGACGCCTGCAGGCCCTGTGCATGCTGCTTCAGTCTTTGTGAGTTCATATGAGCTTTGCTCATGTTATTCAGAGGGCCTTGTCTTCTTAGTGTCCATCATCCCCTCTGGCTCTTAGATTCTTTCTGCCTCCTCTTCAAGGTTCCCTGAGCCCTGAGAGGAGGGATTCATGGAGCCATCTCCTTTAGGGCTGTGTGTTCCAAGGTCTCTCACGCTGCGTCATGTCCGGCTGTGGGTCTCTGCATCTGTTCCCGTCTGGTACAGGAGGAAGCTTCTCTGATGATGGCTGAGCAAGGCACTGAGCTATGAGTCTAGCTAAATGTCATTAGGAGTCATCATTTTATTCTTTTTCCTTTTTTTTTTTTTTTTTTTTTTTTTTAGAACAGTAGTATTTGATTTTCCCCTAGGTCCCTGGGCTCTTGGTCACCTCAGCAGTGTCGGGTATGGGTTCCATCTTGTGGAACAGGCCTTCGGTCAAATCAGCTACTTGTTAGTCACTCCCACAAGCTTTGTGTTACCATTGTAGTACTAGCCTATCTTACAGACAGGACCCATCGTCAGTCAGGGGGTTTGTGGCTGGGTTGGTGTTTATGTTTCTCTTTGGATAGCGTGCAGAGAACCGTCCTGTACCAAGGACGCTAGAACAGAGGGGTGAAGGCTCTAGCAGCTCAGCTTCTCCATGTTCAGTACATTGTGGGGGTCTTGTCTTCAGCGATGGGGCCTTGCCTTCAGCTTGTAGAGAGGAATCTATAGTCCCATGGGATCCCTTTGGCCAACAACTCAATTACATGTAACTCAATCACATGACTTGAAGCTTCATTTGGAGACAGATGGCCAGTTGGGACTGGGTCTCTCCTATTATTTGGCAGTTTCAGTTAGATGGCCTTCATATGTGTATATATTTTAGGAAGCTTTTACTGTATTGGGTTTCCGGGCTATCCCTCAAATGGTTCTTAAAATGGTTAGTTGTCTCTCCCTGTATTCCCTCCCTGGTCCCCCTCCTCCCCATTTGATCCCCCCATTCAAGCTTCTTGACTCCACCCATCCATAACTACTTTACTTTCCTAGCGAGATCTGTCTGTCCTTTCTAGTCCCTTACTCAATGGTTCTATAATTTGTAGCTTGCTTAACATTGACTCAACGGCTAATGTCCACATATAAATGAATACTTACCATATTTCTCATTCTAGGTCTGAGATACCTCACTGAGGATGACATTTTTCTAGTTCCATTCATTTACCTGTGAATTTCATGATTTCATTTTTTTTTAGTGGCTGAGTAATACTCCATTGTGTAAATGTACCATTCTTTGTCCATTCTTCTGTTGAGGGAAATCTAGATTGTTTCCAATTTCTGGCTGTTGTGACTAGAGCAGCGATGAACATGGCTGAGCAAATGTCTCTGGGGTAGGATGAAGCATCCTTTGGGTAGATGCCCAAGAGTGGTGTAGCTGGATCTTGAGGTAGATTGATTCCCATCTTCCTGAGGAGCTGCCACACTGATTTCCATAGTGGCTGTACAAGTTTGCACTCCCACCAGCAATGGATGAGTGTTCCTCTTACTCCACATCCTCTCCAGCATGGCCTATCAGTTGTTTTATTGAGCTCAGACATTCTGACAGGTGTAAGATGGAGTCAGAGTCATTTTTATTTGAATTTCCCTGATGGCTCAGGATGTGGAACATTTCTTTAAATGTTTCTCAGCTATTTGAGGTCCTCTTTGGAGAATTCTCTGTTTAGATCTGTAACCCATTCTTAAATTGGATTATTTGGTTTTTTGATATCTAGTTTCTTGAATTCTTTATATATTTTGGTTAATAACCCTCTATCAGAGGTGTTGTTGTAAAAATCTTTCCCATTCTTTAGGCTGCTGCTTTGTCCAAATGACAGTGTCCTTTGCTGTTCCAAATGACAGTGTCCTTGGCTGTGGCAGACGTTTTCAGTTTCATGAGGTCCCAGTTATTAGTTGTTTTTAGTGCCTGCACGATCGGTGTTCTGTTCAGGAAGTTGTCTCTTGTGTCAGTGAGTTCAAGGCTACTCTCCACTTTCTCTTCTGTTGGGTTCAGTGCACCTGGTTTTACGTTGCGGTCTTTGCTCCATTTGGAGTTGAGTTTTGTGCAGGGTGATAAATGTGGAATCTAGTTGGATTGTTCTACATGCAGCCATCCAGTTTGACAAGCACCATTTGTTGAAGATGCTGTCTGTTTTCCCAGTGTGTATTTCTGGTGTCTTCATCAAAAATCTGGTGTCCATAGGTGTGTGGATTTGTGTTTGGGTCTTCAATTAGATTCCATTAATCAACATGTCTGTTTTTGTTATCCTGCGGTTTTTCTTACTATAGCTCTATATTGTTTCCAATATAGACTTGAAATTGGGGGTGCTGATACCTCCAGCAGTTCTTTTATTATTCAGGATTGTTTTACTATTCTAGTTGTGTGTGTATGTGTGTGTGTGTGTGTGTGTGTGTGTGTGTGTGTGTGTGTTTCCATATGAAGCTGAAAACTGTGCTTTCAAAATCTGTGAAGAATTGTATTAGAATTTTGAATCTGTAGATTGCTTTTGGTAGGGTGGCCATTTTTACTCTGTTAGTCCTACTGATCCATGAGCATGGGAGATCTTTCCATCTGCTAATACCTTCTTTAATGTCTTAAAAGTTTTTATCATGCAGGTCTTTCACTTGTGTGGTTAGAGTTGCCCCAAGATATTTTATGGTATTTGAGGCTATTGTGATATTTGTGTATAGAATGACCACTGATTTTTGTGATTTAATTTTGTGTCTAGCTACTGTGCTGAAAGTGTTTATCAGCTGTAGGAGCTTCCTGGTAGAATATTTTGGTTCACTGATGTATAATATCATATCATCTGCAAATAAAAATACTTTGTCTTCTTTCTTTCCCATTTGTATCCTCTTGATCTCCTTCAGTTGTCATATTGCTCTAGCTGAGACTTCAAGTTCCATATTGAATAAGTGTGGAGAGAGTGGACAGCCTTGTCTTGTTCCTGATTTTAGCGAAATTACTTTGAGTTTCTGTCCATTTAAGTTGATGATGGCTCTAGAGTTGCTGTGAACTGCCTTTGTTGTGCTGAGGTATGTCTCTTGTATCCCTCATCTCTCCAGGACTTTTATCATGAAGGGTGTTGTATTTTATGAAAGGCCTTTCCTGCATTTAATGAGATGATCATGTGGTTTTTGTCTTTCAGTTTGTTTATATGGTGGATTACATTTATTAATTTATGTATGTTGAATCATCGCTGCATCTCTGGGATGAAGCCTACTTGATCATGGTGAATGATCTTTTTGATGTATTCTTCAGTTCTGCTTGCAAGTATTTTATTAAATATTTTTGCATCATGTAAGGGAAATTGGTTTGTAATTCTCTTTTTGTGTTGGGTCTTTATGTGGTTTGAGTATCAGGATAACTGTGGCCTTGTAAAATGAATTGGGCAATGTTCCTTCTGTTTCTATTTTTGGAATAATTTGAGAAATATTAACTCTTCCTTGAAAATCTGATAGAATTCTGCACTAAAATCATCAGGCCCTGGGCTTCTTTTGGTTGGGAGTCTTTTAATTACTGCTTCTATTTCAGTAGCGTTTATAAGTCTGTTTAAATTGCTTATCTGATCTTGATTTAACTTTGGTAAGTGGTAGTATTGAGAAAATTGTTCATTTCTTTTAGATTTTCCAGTTTGGTGGAGTGCAGGTTTTTAAAGTATGTCTATATGATTCTCTGAATTTCCTCAGGGTCTGTTGTTATGTCCTCTTTTTCATTTCTAATTTTGTTAATTTGGATATTCTCTCTCTGCCTTTTAGTTAATTTGGATAAAGGTTTGTCAATCTTACTGATTTTCTCAAAGAACCAACTCTTTGTTTCATTGATTCTTTGCATTGTTTTTGTTTCTATTTTATTGATTTCAGCCCTAAGTTCGATTATTTCTTATTGCCTACTCCTTTTGGATGTGATTTCTTCTTTTTGTTCTAGAGCTTTTAGGCTTGCTCTTAAGTTACTAGTATGAGATCCCTACATTTTTTTAAAAAATTTTATCTAGGCACTTGTGCTATGCTTACCTCTCGGAACTGCCTTCATTGTGTATCATAACTTTGGGGATGTTGTGTATCCGTTTTCATTTTCATTGTATTCTAGAAAGTCTTTAATTTCTTTCTTGATTTCTGTCTTGACCCATTTTTCATTCAGTAGTGAGTTGTTCCGTTTCCATGAGTTTCAAAGCTTTCTGTCGTTTCTGTTGATATCCAGCTCTAATCTGTGGTGGCCAGAAAGGATGCAAGAGGTTGTCTCAGGTGTCCTGTGTCATCTGTTGAGACGCACTCTGTGCCCGAGTAGGTAGTCAGTTTTGGAGAAAGTTACATGAGGTGCTGAGAAGCAGGTATGTTCTTTTGTGTCTGGACAAAATGTTCTGTGAATAAATATCTGTTAGGTACATTCATTTATAGCGTTACTTAGCTCCAGCATTTCTCTTTAGTTTTTGACTGGATGACCTATCTATTGGTGAGAGTAGGGTATTGAAGTCTCCTCCTATCAGTGTGTGAGGGGCAATATGTGATTTAAGCTATAGTAATGCTTCTTTTTCGGTGCTCTTGCATATGGTGCATAGATGTTAAGAATTGCAATGTCCTTTGGATTTTTCCTTTGATGAGTATGTGGTATCCTTCTTTATCTCTTCTGAGTAGTTTTAGTTTGAAGTCTATTTGTTAGATATTAAAATGGTTACCCCAGCTTGCTTCTTAGGTCCATTTGCTTGTAATATCCTTTTCTATAATTTTATCCTCAGGTGATGTCTGTCCTTGATCTTAAGGTATGTTTCTTGGATGCAGTAGAAAGATGGGTTCTGTTTTCTTATCCATTCTGTTAGTCTGTGTCTTTTTATTGAGGAATTGAGACCATTGATGTTGACAGATATCAATGAGCAGTGTTTGTTGATTCCTGTTTTGTTGTGGGGTGTGTGAGTGTGTGTGTGTGTGTGTGTGTGTGTGTGTGTGTGTGTGTGTGTTTTCCTTCTTTTGATTTGATTGTTTGGGATTATTCCTTGTGTTTTCTTAGGTTGGAGTTTTCCTTCTAGCACCTACTGTAAGGCTGGATTTGTAGACAGATATTGCTTACATTTGGTTTTATCATGGAATGTCTTATTTCCTCCATCTATTGTGTTTGAAAGTTGCTGGATATAGTAGTCTAAACTGTTACCTGTGGTCTCTTAGAGTCTGTAGAACCTCTGCCTAGGCCCTTCTGGCTTTTAGAGTCTCCACTGAGAAGTCAGTTGTTATTCTAATAGGTCTGCCTTTATATATCTTTTTTCCCTTGCAGATTTTGATATTCTTTCTTTATTCTGTGTGTTTAGTGTTTTGATTGTTATGTGCCGGGGAGATTTTCTTTTCTGGTCCAGTCTACTTGGTGTTCTGTATGCTTCTTATACCTTGATAGTTAGGGAAATTTTCTTTTATGATTTTGTTGAAAATATTTTCTGTGCCTTTGACTTAGGTGTCTTCTCCTTCTTCTATTCCTATTATTCTTAAATTTAGTCTTTTGATAGTGTCCTGGATTTCCTGGATGTTTTGTGGCAGCATGTCTTTTATTTTAACATTTTCTTTGACTGAGGTATCCATTTATACTGTCATATCTTCAGTGCCTGAGATTCTCTCTTCCACCTCTTGTATTCTATTGGTGAAGCTTGCCTCTGAGTTTCCTGTATGAGTTCCTGAACTTTTAATTTCCAGATTTTTCACAGTTTAGATTTCATTATTGATTCTATTTCTACTTTCAGGTCTTGAACTGTTTCATTCATTTCTTTTCACTGTTTGTGTCTTCATAGATTTCTTTAAGGGATACACTCATTTCCTCTTCAAAGACCTCTATCATATTTTAAGGTCTTTTTCTTGTGTTTCAGCTGTTTTGCAATACTCAGGGCCTGCTGCGGTAGGGTTGCTGGACTCCAGTGGAGACATATTGTCCTGGCTGTCTGATTGTGTTTTCACACTGGTGTCTAGGCATCTGGGTTGGGGAAGATTATAATTCTAGGTGCTGATAGCTGGTCTTGTCTTTGTTGGGTGGGTGTTTTGTTCCTTGTTTTCTGTTGCCCTCTCTGGTTCTTAGGAGTGTGGTGGCTGTGTAGGAAATTCTTCTGGGACCCTGCTAGATGTGGCCACTAGGGTTCCAGGTTAAATATGTTTCTAGGTATTGGAAGCTGACCCTTAGGAATGAGGGTGGGCTAGGAGGTGGGGGCTGAGGAGGTCCATAGGAGGGAGGAAAGCAGGGTGTTCCACCAGGATCTGCTTAGTTCCCTAGGAATGGGGGGGGCATAGAGTGAGAAGGGGTTGCAGCAGGCTTTCTGCTACAAAGCTGGGGATGAAACTGGGGGATTGGACTTGGAAGTATGGAGGGAGAGGTGAGAACCTGCATTCAGCCTTCCTGCTTCTCTGGCCAGAGTGACCTGCAGGCTTGTTGGAGTTAGGGACTGGGATAAAGCAATGAATGGGAGGGTTAGGAGGGAAAGATCTGTGTGATCCACTGAAGATGGGGACAGTGCGGGGGGGGGGGGAGAGATACTGCAGCAGGTGGTTGCTACAAGCTGGGAATAAGACAGGGATTGGTTTGGGAGGAGCTGAGGGAGAGATGAAGATCTGCCATCAGCTGCCTGTTTCTCTGGTTGGAGTTTGGAGGCCTTTGTAAAAATATCCACTGTGTTTCTTTGCATGTGTGTTGGATGGGTGCAGGTGCCTGTGCCTGTATGTACCTATGGAAGCTAAAGGTCCAAGGCGGGTACCCTCCTTTAGTGCTGTCCACTTTATTTTTTGAGACAGGGTCTCTCACTCAGCCTAGAGCTCACTGGCTGTTCACTGACGGTCTGGCCAGTGAACTCTTGGGAACCAGTTGACTTCTCCAGTGCTAGAATTAATGGCACATACCTCCACAGCTGGCTTTTATGTGTGTGCTAGGATTTGAACTCAGGTCCTCATGCTTGCATAGCAGACACTTTAACCACTAAGCCAGCTTCCAAGACTGCATCTGTGTTTCTTACTTTTAAGGATCCTATTTAAGCCTGTGGGTGTGAGTCGGTGGTACACGCCTTTAATCTCAGCAGAGATTAAACTCTATGAGTTCGAGGCCAGGTGAATCTCTATGAGTTCAAGGGCAGCCTGGTCTACAGAGAGAGTTCCAGGACAGCCAGGGCTACACAGAGAAACCCTGTCTCAAAAAACAAACAAACAAACAAAACAAGAAACCTTTGCATCCCATGCTTGCAAAGATTTTTCTTCTTTCATCTAGAGGTTTTTTTTGGGGGGGTGGGGGGGTTGAGATGGGATTTGGCCAGGAACTTGCTATGTAGACCAGGCTACCCTCAAACTCATAGAGATTAGACTCTGGGTCTTGTGCATGCTAAGGAAGCACTGGGCTGTATCCTTAGCCAAGGTTCTTAATTGCTCATTTCAAAGAATCAAGAGGTTTTTTTTCCTAGTTTGTGCATTCAAATTTTTTTTTCCTTCTTTGGTTAAGTTTGCTTTTCTTTTTAAGATATCTTTAACTGAAACCTTTTGTCTGTGATTCGGGGTCATCCTGAAGTGAGCTGTTAGAGTCTTGAGTTCCCTCCCAAGTGCTGTGTTCTTTGTACCACAGCCCAGGATAAACGCATCTTAGTTGCTCACTATACAACATTTCTAGTTTCCTTTGTGGTGTCATTTTCACCTGCAAATTATTTAGGAGCAGGTTATTACATTCCTAAATATTTGAATATTTTTGTCTTTTGTTTTAGTTTGATTTCTAAACAATTTGGTTTCTAAATTGATTCTGATATGGTCAGAAAACACATGGTGAGTTTGAGACCCAAAATGTTCTACTACGACAATTTTTTCCCCCAGTTTTTCAAGACAGGATTTCTCTGTGTAGTTCTGGCTGTCCTGGAACTTTCTCTGTAGCAGGCTGGCCTCAAACTCACAGAGATCCTTCTGCCTCTGCCTCCTGAGTGCTGGGATTAAAGGCGTGCACCACCAGGCTCGCCAACGACTATAATTTTTTAAGCTTATGGAATTGTCTGCTTTTCTCTAATTCTGTCAGTTTTCAGTATGTGTATTTTGAGACTCTATTATTAGATGTTGCAACAGATTATTATGTCTTCTGAATAATTTGACATTTTGTCATTCGGAAGCTTGTCTTTTTATATCTGGCAATACTCTTTGTCCCGAAGTCTGTTTTATCTGAAATTAAAATAGCTATCACACGTTTGCTGATTACATAGTACAATTGCATTGATTCATTATTTTAAGATTTATTATATTTAAGTATGTGTACATGTGTGCTGTGTGTACAGATACCTGCTGAGAGCAGAGGCATCAGATCCTCAAGAGCTGCACTAACAGGGGGTTGTGAGCCGCCTGATGTGGGTACTGGGAACCAAATTCAGATCTTCTAGAGGGCAGTGCACACTTTTAAATCCTGAGCCGTCTCTCCAGCCCCTATTTAATTTTGATCTATGTATTTATATTTATAGGTCACAAGCCATAGGTAGCATATGCAAGTAGAATATCCTTGTAGTGAATCTGTTGGAGTATTTAGACCCAAAGCATTTGAATCAGTATCAACGGGGTTGGAATTGGGTCTACCCTCCTATTCTTTGTTCTCTGTCCTATGGTTTGTTCTTGTTCTTCTTTTGGGTCATTTGAATACTTAGGGTCCCATTTACACTTACTACTGTTGGTGGCTGGAGAGAGGAGAGATGATTCAGTGGTTAGGAGTGCGTACTGCTCTTGTAGAGGACCTGAGTTCAATTCCCAGCACCCACATTGGGTGGCTCAACTGCCTCTAACTCCAGCCCCGGGGGAATCCAATGCTTCTGGCTTTCACAGGCACATTGCATTCTCATGTACACCCCACACAGAGGAACACACCCATACATACAAAATTGAAAACAAATAAAATTAATAAGAATCTTTACATTTCCTACGGTATTAGGAGTTTGGCTAAGGCTCTACATTAAAAGTTGAATTCATTGTTTCCTGTAGGTATTATAACTCATGTACATCCTTTCCCAGTCTATTTAGATTAATATCTGCTCCTTTGCTTAAATGTAGAGACCTCCCAAACGCGTAGATTCCTTCCATCACCCGCCATCTGACTCTTACGTTGTAGCCTTTGGTTGTATTGTCTATGTATAGTCTTCAGAAAACTTACCAAACCATGTTAACATTTTGCTTTAAATGATTTTTTTTAATGTTACCCAAGCTATTTGTACAAGCACACATTCTCTCCCTCTCTGAGATGCTTTTGCTTATTCGTCTACCCGGCCTTGAACTTTCCATCCTCCTGCTTCAGTCTTCCTAGCGATGGGAATACAAGATGTGCACCATCATGCCTGTCAGTTGCATTCTTTGTTCTTTTTTTTCTCACTCTGTAGCCCACGGTGGACTTGAACTTGAGGCAATTCTCCTGTCACCCATAAGTACTGGGGTTATAGGTGTGAGCTACCACGTTTGGCTGTCTGCTGCCTCTTCCTTCTCCCTTACTGACTCTTCTTTTATTTAATTCATCTAGGGCCATCAAGATAGCCCAGTGGATAAAAGCCAAGCCTATAGATATGAGTTCAGTTCCTGGGATCCATATGGTGGGAGGAGAGAACCAACTTTATACATTCACAGTTAGCTTTCTCCTTTTTATGTAGTCCAGGACCCAAGCCCAAGAAATAGTGTCCCCTTCTAGGGTGGATCTTCCTATCTCAATTAACCCAGTGAAGAGAACCACTCAACAGGCCTGCCCAGAGGCTAACCTTACCATGTCAACTTGAAACCCAAACACATCATGTTTATTTTTTATTACATCTTTATTTTTTATGTATATGTGTATGCATGTGTGGGTGCCAAGGTGCATATGTGGAGGTCAGAGGACAGCTTGTAGGAGTCAGTTTTCTCTACCATGTGGATCCTGAAAATCAAACTCAGATAGTCAGGGTTGACAGTAGGCACCTTTACCTGCTGAGCCATCTTGCTGGCCCCCAAACACATCAATTTATTCTACACCCTTCTACTCTTTGTCTCCGTAGGTTGATGGCTAACTCATAATGCAAAAATGTATTCAATCCAACTTCAAAAGTGTCATAGTCTAACAATTCCAATACAATTTAAAGCTTCTAAGTCTCTTCTGACATTGCAGGCAGTCTCTTAACTCTGAGTTTCAGTATGATTAAAAACAATTACATACTTAAAACAAAACTGCACAAAGTAAACATTCCTAGTCCAAAGAGAAGACTGGGACCATAGACCAAGACAAGACTGAAATACAGCAGGGCAAACACCAAATCCTGCAGCTCTGTGTCTAGCATCTGGGGCTCATGATGGAATCATCTGGGTTCCAGAGGGCTTGAGTGACCTCGTCCCTCCAGCTCTGCCATCTGTAGTACACACAGCCTCTAACTGGAGCAAGCTCCATGCCGGGCCGGCCTCTGGTTTTCCTCATGGGAAGTCCTATGGTCCTGGCGTCTTCAGCACCCTGTGGTCTCCATTACTTCACTTTCAAAGCTTCACACAGTGGCTTCTCGGGGGCCTCTTTTCAGGAAGTCTGACCCTACCTACCACTTATTTAACTTAATCAATCTAATCCCTCACAGGTGTGCCCTCACAGGAGGCTTATGATTCTAGGTCCTGTTGAGTCGACAGTATTAACTATCACATGCAACACGAATTGCTAAACGGTCTTATTAATAAAACACCCCGAGCCAGATATTGGGGTGAAAGCTGAAAGATCAGAGGAATAGAGCAAGCCAGCCACAAGTTCTTACCGCTAGGAAATCCTCAGCCCAAGAGAGCTACTTCCTATATGTATACTCACGCCTTATATACTTTTGTATGCCCTGCCATCTTACTTCCTCTCTCCACCCAGCTACATCACTTCCTCTTTCTGCCCATCTCCATCACTTTCTGTCTATACAGACCTCTATGGTTAACTAGTGCTGGGCTTAAAGGCGTGTGCCACCACACCTGGCTCTGTTTCCAGTGTGGCCTTGAACTCAGAGATCCGGATGAATCTCTGCCTCTCGAATGCTAGGATTAAAGGTGTATGCTACCATTGCCTGACCTCTATGTTTAATATAGTGGCTGGTTTTGTCCTCAGATCCCCAGGCAAGTTTTATTTGTTAGAGCTCAAATAAAATATCACCACATTTCCCCCTTTTTTTTCTAAAATAAAAAAGTTATGCCGGGCGGTGGTGGTGCACGCCTTTAATCCCAGCACTCGGGAGGCAGAGCCAGGCGGATCTCTGTGAGTTCGAGGCCAGCCTGGGCTACCAAGTGAGCTCCAGGAAAGGCGCAAAGCTACACAGAGAAACCCTGTCTCGGAAAAAAAACCAAAAAAAAAAATTATAACTAATATAAGAAAAATTATATACAATAAATACAATAACTATATAATATATAGGCAATAAATACATCAACAGTGTCTAGTCCAGTTGCATTTGACAAATTCAGCAAAAATATTCCATTATCTATCCTATTTTGGTGAGTCCAAAATGTACCTAATTCACTTTCTATCCTAACTTGTATTACCAACCAAAAACTATCTTTTGATATCTTTCAAACTTACACACTTTACACTTCTTTAGTGAGTTTCTTTTCTCAATTTGTTAACAAGGAAAACTATAACTGTCTAATCTTAAACTCTCTCAAAGACCCCAGAAGGAAATAATATTACCTAGTTAAACAGGAAGTGCAATACAAGTAACTTCCAAAAATGTGAGGAATGACAGAAACAGCTGGCTGCCTGGATAGTCATCCAAGATTTCTCTGCAACATTGGGGCATCCATCTTTGGCCTACAGGCCTAGTATATCTGACAGACTCATCTGTGAAGCAGGATTTTCTAAAGGGCTGTCCTACCTTGTCTTGGCAAGGATCAGCAGTCCTTTCTTTTGTGTCCTGCTGGTCCATTTTGGACAGCACACTGTCATCAGTTGAGGCAAGGGCCCTTTCTTGCCCAGTGACTAATTTTTGCCACAGTGAAAGTAAACTCCATAAGGAGTTTCTTCAGTGCCCATCATCTTCTCTGAAGTAGATTGGTGCTACCAGGAGCAGACATATCTCACTGTCATAAAAAAAAGTACAGAGATGACTAGCCAAACTAGTGGAAACACATGAACTGTGGACCAATAGCTGAGGAGCCCCCACGGTACTGGACTAGGCCCTCTGGATAGGTGAGGCAGTTGTTTAGCTTGAACTGTTTAGAGAACTTCCAGGCAGTGGGATCGGGACCCATCCCTAGAGCATGAGCCAGCTTTTTGGCGCCTAGTGCCTATGATGAGACACTTTGCACAGCCTTGGTGCAGGGAGGAAGGGCTTGGACCTGCCTCAACTGAATGTACCAGGTTCTGCTGACTCCCCATGGGAGACCTTGTCTTATAGGGGGTGGGTTGAGGGGGAAGACTGGGGCATGGGATGAGGGAGGAGAGGGAAATCTGTGGTTGAAATGTAGAATGAATAGAAAATCACTTAATAATAAAAAAGAAAAATCTATGTTATTAAAACATCTTAAATGCTATATTCTGTAGATCTCTGAAGTGTTTGAAGATAACCTGTATACCTAGGATATATTTTTGCTTGACCTTGAAAACATACCTAGTATGACTACAAATTCGATTGTAATGACTACTAACTTTCATTTCATTATATCCTTACAGTTACTAATAATAACTTTCAAGGATTAGCAATTTGCATTACATTGCTAAATGAACTGTTTAGGTACAATACCTTGGACTACACAGAGAAACCCTGTCTTGAGTGGGGCAGGGGAGACACAGAGGGAAGAGGACATCTGCAAAGAAGACTGAGCTGTTAAAAGCACTTGTTGCTCTTAGCAGAGGACCTGGGTTCAATTCCCAGGGCCCCATGGTGGCTCACAGCCATCTGTAACTCCATTTGTAGGGGATCTGAAGCCCTCTTCTCACTCATATAGGTGCCATGAATACATTGCTGCACGTACATACATGCAGGCAAAACAGTCAGACACATAAAATTTGTTGACCTTTTCATTTATTTTATTGGGGGTGCTCATTTACGGCACTTGTGCAGATGTTGGAGCACAACTTGCAGGAGTTGGTTCCTTTTACTGCTCAAGTCTTAGGGATCAGACGCAGGCAATCAGGCTTGGAGGCAAGCCCCTCTACCTTCTGAGCCCTCTCACTGACTTTCCCAGGCTGGCTGCCCCGCAGGCTTCTGTGTCTGCCTCTCAGTACTAGGATTACAGATGTTCTTACTTGGGTGTGGGCCCTGTATTGACTGAGTCATCTCCCCACCCCCCAGTGCATTTATCTACCTGGGTTTCTTTCTCTTCTCCCTTTGGAATTTCAGTTATACTCAGGGTAGAACTCAGAGAATCCCCCTCAGCTTGGCAGACTTTTTCTCTTGGCCACTTTTCCATCTTTGGCATAACTCCTCCTGTCCTTGCCTTCTGCTCCTGAGCCCATCTAATGAGTTTTTATTTCAAACACTGCATTTTTGAGTTTTAAATTTCATGTAGTTCTTTTTTATGTTTCCTGAGTACCCATAAGTCCTGCCCTTCATTTTATATGTTTTCCTTCTTAGGCAATTTGCATAATTGCTTAACATAGTGTTTGCCATTCCCAGTATCTGAAGCATATTTGGTTCAGCACCTGCTAATGATGTTGCTTTAAAAAATTCTCACGTTTTCATGGTTCTCTGTGTGTTACATGAAGTTGTATATCATGTTTGTAGGGTTTGGGTCCCTCCTAGGGAATGCTGCTAGGTTTTTTTAGCTGTTCATTTAGTTTGAGGCTGTAAGTGTTGACACACCTTCTGAGGGCACTGGTGGAAACCTCAGCTGTGTTCTTAATCTCTTTGCTATTATGGTCTGTCTGGCTTGTCCCATTGGCAGATAGGCCACATAGTTGCTCTAAGACTTCACTGTTTCAAGTCTTTTCCACGCTTCAGGCTGTTCTTTTTTGATTGGTTCACTCAGTTCAACTCTTATGTCAGATTTCAGTCTTTGCCAGGCTGATCTGAGTATGTCGCTGTCTTCCACATACATAGCTCAGGCTAAGCTGTGACTTCTGTGATTGTATACACAGAATTACGTAGTCCCCTTCTTTTCTTTCTCCTCTCCACAGTTCCCCACACTGTGGGCCAGCTTCCTGTGGTCTCAAGATGAATGTGCATTGTAGTCTGACGAGGAGGAAGCCACCCTTGTGGCAGATCCATGGAACATCCTCAGGAAAGTGACAGCACATGGGTCACTTCCCTGCTTTTACTCCCCAGTGCAGCCCACCTCCTTTTGTTTAAGGCACACTTTGGAGTTTATCGTTGTAGTCAGCTGATGCTGCCACACCTTCCAGGACTGCTCCATATCAAATTTACAATAATTTATAATAGTGGGCCTCATACAGTCAGCTGATAATTGTTCCCCGACTCCTAGAATACTGACACCTTCTATGTTTTACTCTGTCCCCTTCACTGTTGTGGAATATTATTTTAAGATGTGTTACATTTGTTTATGCTGTGGAACATTTGTTTTAATATGCAGAGGTGTGTTGCAATCTTTTATGTTGCATTTGTTTAACTCTGTGAAGCTGTGTTACTGTGCCTGTCTAAAACACCTGATGGTCTAATAAAGAGCTGAACAGCCAATAGTGAGGCAGGAGAAAGGATGAATGGGGCTGGCAGGTAGAAAAAATAAATAGGAGAAGAAATCTGGGGAGAAAAAGATCAAGGAGCAAGAAAAGAAGGGGCCAGGCACCCAGCTACACAGCCAGACACGGAATAAGAAGGAAAAAAAAGATGTACAGAAATAAAGATAAAAGCCCAGAGACAAAAGATAGATGGGATAATTTAAGTTAAGAAAAACTGGCTAGAAACAAGCCAAGCTAAGGCTGAGCATTTGTAAGTAATAATAAGACTCCATGTGATTTATTTGGGAACTGGGTTGTGGGCCCCCAAAGAGTAAAATTTGAGTAAAAAACAACCAACTATACTTCATCTCAGAAGAAACCATATGAGCAAATGTGTTTGTCCTTATTTATGAATCTCTTAAAATCAGATCTGCTTTATATACATATTTGTTTTTAACTTTACTGAGATACCATTGTAAGAGAGATCCTGTTCTGTTTCCTTTTGTACTTAGCAGTATCCCCCTTAATCCAGTTAGGTCTCTGTATGCTGAACTGCTTTATTTTTGTTTTTGGTTGTTTGAGACAGGGTTTCCCTGTGTAGCTCTGGCTGTCCTGGAACTCGCTCTGTAGACCAGGCTGACCGTAAACTCACATCAATCCTCCTGTCTCTGCCTCCATGTGGGGATTAAAGGTGTGCACCACCACTGACAGGCTGCCGGACTGTTCTGTTGCAGTTGACAACTGTGTAGTGTTCCAGAGTTGTTAGCTGTCACATTTAAAATCCTTTCCTCTCCCTCCCTCCTCCTCTTCTCCTCTCCCTCCCCCCCCTTCTCTCAACACCCCACTTCCCCTCTCTCCCCCTCTCTCCTCTCTCTCTCCTTTCTGACAGAGTCTGGTTATGTAGTCCAGGCTGAACTCCTGCCTCAGCCTCTCGAGTGCTGGGATTGTAAGCCACAGGCCAAATTGACCACTTCTGTTGAAGCAAGCTGGCTTTTCTTTGATTACTCTTTACCCTTGGGCCATCTTTCGTGCAATAGCCAGAGTGATCTTTCTAACTCTCGGGGTCTGAAGTGGGCCTCATAGCTGTGAACTAGCACAGGGAGGTCCTAGTGGTCTTTGGGCACACTCTGAAAACTGTGTGCTACTGTGTATTGAGTGACCTAGGGAATGTGTGACACATTGAGTTTCTCAGCAATTTTTCTTTCTTTCTCCTTGAGAGAGGGTTTCTCTGTGTAGCCCTGGCTGTCCTGGAACTCACTCTGTAGACCAGGCTGGCCTTGAACTCACAGAGATCCGCCTGCCTCTGCCTCCTGAGTGCTGAGAATGCTGAGATTTCAGGCATGTGCCACCACTGCCCGGCCCTAAATTGTTTTTCTTAATCATTAACCTAAGCCATAGTCTATGTGGTTATTTAAACTAACATTATTATTATCAGTTAGACAGTACATCTTAGGAAGAAATCATCATAATAGTGCACAGGTAAAAATGCCCAGTAGGACAGGTTGTTTCCATGAGATAAACACACTACATTACAGGCAGTGGGGATCTCCCCACACCCATTCACACCGTGCCAGACACCAGAGAAAGATGGCAGCGGCAAACATGGGAAGGCACAGCAGAAGCAAGAGACACTCTGGGGTCTGGTCTTGGGGCCTTGCCTATCCGAGACTCATCCATCAGGGATTCCCTCCTGGTGGGCTGACACCCTGAAGTCAACTGCCACCTGCTGCTCCTCTGAAATGGCCACCGACAACTGTGTAGGTCTGGCTGTCCTGGAATTTGCTCTGTAGACCAGGCTGGCCTTGAGCTCACAGAGATCCACCTGCTTCTGCCTCCCCAGTGCTGGGATTAAAGGCGTGCGCCACCACTGCCCAGCATCAGTAATTTTTCTTAATGACCAGTTTGATTGAGAAATCTGAATCCAGCTATCTACCAGGCTTCTCTGGATAGTTTCACTAAGACAAGAGAGCATTGTTGTTAAGCTGTGAAAGCTAAGGGTTGTGTTGCATAAGTAGGAGAGGGCCCCATATCAGTGCTGGGAAGGGAGGCTGAGGGGGAGGGTGGTTCACACCAGAAACCAGACTGTTCTTTTCCTCTGTGCTCAGAAGCCTTTTGATTATGGTCTTTCCTTCAGACAGGGCAGATGGGATACATGTGGCTATGTATCCAGGGAGCGTGTGAGCAGTCACGCTGCACCCTATCACTTTGCCTGCTTTCTTTTCTCAGAGTGTTCTGGGAAGGCATGCCTTCCTGGGCTGCAGAGGGGCCATTAGTGTTGTCTGCTTACTCTGACTACACTGAGTGTAAGAAGGATTGTGTATGCTGTGGTAAATTGACTTGGAATTGTTAGGTGTTATAACCAGTGCTGTGTATTGGTGTGTGTGTGTTTTTTTTTTTCCCTTTTTTTTTTTTTTTTTTTTTTTTTTTTTTTGGTTTTTTGAGACAGGGTTTCTCTGTGTAGCTTTGGAGCCTGTCCTGGAACTCACTCTGTAGACCAGGCTGGCCTCGAACTCACTGAGATCCACCTGACTCTGCCTCCCAAGAACTGGGATTAAAGGTGTGCACCACCCCCGCCCAGGTTTTTTTTTTTTTTTAATAAACAAAACAAAAACCAGTCTTAATAGTTTTGCACAAGTTATTAACCTGGTTGTAATTCTACAATATAAGAAGAATTAATAGGCGGTTTCTCCAGCCTCCTCTGTGGTACATACTTCTGTGTTGTGTCAGCAGCAGGACCCAGTGCTCCATAAAGGATAATAGCTTCCAGTACACTATCCCTCATGATGACTCCTTGAGTGGCTCATCGTCCGCCTCCTCATGTGAACCAGTGAGTGATTTCCCAGCGTCCTTCCAAAAGTCCACCTACTGGATGAAGATGAGACGGGCCAAGCCTGCTGCCCCCCCACAAGTGGAAGGTATCCATTTCAGACTCGCAGTTCTGAGACAGGAATGTGTTGTGGAATTGTGTGCGTACCACGTGGCTGCTCGCCATTAGTGATTAGACATGCTTTTGTTTGAGACAGGCTTTTACCGTGTGGCTCAGGCTGGCTTCAGGTTCAGTGTTGAGTTCAAGCTAGCATCAAACTTAGGATGCTCCTACATCAGCTTCCAGAGTGTTGGATTTAAGCTGCAGCCAACTTGATTAGACAGATGTTAAGGAGTTAGTCTGTCGTGTGCTGTTAACTTCATGACCATCCTTTGTCAATGGAGTGAGTTTCTACCAATCCTACTTACTGGCAGCCTTCCTCTTCATGGGATTTGACCTTCTTTTTTCTTATTCTTCTGTTGCCCTCTGCTTTTGGGAATGTGGGGGCTGGGCAATATATTATCATGGTAGTGTATGCTAGAGGGTCACAGTCAGTGATTCATAACATCTTTATTGAGCTCTGCTTCTGTAGTTCTAAGTCACAGTCAAGAGCAACATAACACAGTTAAGCCAAGGAAGAGCAGATGGTTTCTGAGGAAGACAGTCTAAAAGGAAGAGGGAGCCTCTGTCGCACCAGGTTTCCTCCGGCTGTTCTGTGAGGGTGTTCCTGGTGACCTGTGCCTTTGGTGGTATTGTGGTAAGTTTTTGGAGGCTGGCCCAGGAGTTCACTGACAGACATTTGTTGTGTGGTTTGTCAGCTGCAGGTGCACAGGAAAAGGAGAAGGCCAAAGGAAAAAGGAAAATCAAGCAGGAAGAAGATGAAGACTACCGTGAGCTTCCTCAGAAGAAGCACAAGCTCTATGGTAGGGCCCCTGCGCTGTCTATCCTTCTGTGGGAGACCAAGCATCATCCTTTAAGGCCTGAGGGAGAAAGCCTTTGGTTTGGAGGCTTGATTGGCCTTGGAGCCCCTAGAATTGGAGTGAGGGAATGGCCTTCACCCGCCTTCCTGTACCGTTCCACTCAGTTTCGAGGGAGGGGGGCCTAGTCTGCTGAAGAGAAGGGGAAGTGGTTTGTAAAGTCGACATGTCAGACTTCAGATTTCTGAGTTTCTGTCTCATGTCAGGGAGGAAGCAGCGGCCGAAAGCTCAGCCTCACCCAAAACCCCAGGCTCGTCGGGTCCGGAAGGAACCACCAGTTTATGCAGCAGGTGTGCTTTCTCTTTGAATGTGTGTTGTTTCTGTGAGGAATGATGTGCCGGATGAGGCTCTCACTTCTCCCTCCCTCCGTCCTTCTCCTTCTGTCTGTATGAGGAATTGAACCCAGCACTTCGTTTGTGCCAGGCAGGCACTCTACCAAGCCTCACTGCAGTTCTTGGAAGCCGCAGCTGCTGGTTTTGGGGTCATGCAGACTTTTTAGTTTTGGTACATTATACTTTCTGCCCTTTCTCAGTCTATTTCCCTTGTACAACCCTGGGTTTCCTTGTATGTAAGCAGACAAAAAGTATGAGAATTATAAAATTTAAATGACATAAAACACATTTAGCGGGGGCTGGAGAGATGGCTCAGGGGTTAAGAGCACTGACTGCTCTTCCAGAGGTCCTGAGTTCAATTCCCAGCAACCACATGGTGGCTCACAACCATCTGTAATGAGATCTGGTGCCCTCTTCTGGCCTTCAGACATACATGCAGGCAGAACATTGTATACACAATAAATAAATCCTAAAAAAATAAAAATAAAAAAAAAAAGGAAAACACATTTAGCGTAGTCTCAGGCACTTAGGGGAACAATCTCAGACAACGGTTTTACATGTCTCAGTATCTTTTTCTTAAGTCACGGTCTGAAAAGTGGTACCCAGTTGTGTGCGTCTCCGGACTTTGGAGTGAGCCTCAGATGGGTTTTTATCATGGGGAACTGGGTAGAAGTTTCTGGAACTCTGCAGTGAACGGAAACAAGTTATATGTGGAAGTTAAATACTTCGAGAGTCTATTCATTGTCATCTACCAAGGCAAACCATTTTTCTTTTTCAAAAAGAAACCATAATGCTTTTCCTCAATTGTAGACTTAAGCTTTTTGTTTCTGGAGAATGCTACAGATTACAGTGTCCTATTCTTTCCTTGGCAGGAAGTATGGAGGAAAAATGGTACCTAGAAATCATGGATAAAGGCAGTGTGTCCTGTCCTACCTGCCAGGCGGTGGGCAGGAAGACTATAGAGGGTCTGAAGAAGCACATGGAAAACTGCAAACAGGTTAGCTATTTTGTGCATTTCCCGACTGTTGGGATGGTTTGGTGGTTGTTGTTGTTGTTATTTGTTTTGT
>CABHPH010152970.1:0-18923 GCA_902168325.1 Peromyscus nudipes | reverse complement strand
TCTTCAATCTGAGGTGTGAACTCCGCTTCCCCTGGGGTCTGTGTAACACTGTGTGTCCCGTCTTCAATCTGAGGTGTGAACTCCACTTCCCCTGGGGTCTGTGTAACACTGTGTGTCCCGTCTTCAATCCGAGGTGTGAACTCCGCTTCCCCTGGGTCTATGTAGCCCTGTGTGTCCTGTCTTCAATCCGAGGTGTGAACTCCGCTTCTCCTGGGTCTGTGTAACCCTGTGTGTCCCAACTTCAAGCTGAGGTGTGAACTCCGCTTCCCCTGGGGTCTGTGTAACCCTTTGTGTCCCGTCTTCAATCTGAGGTGTGAACTCTGCTTCCCCTGGGTCTGTGTAGCCCTGTGTGTCCGTCTTCAATCTGAGGTGTGAACTCCACTTCCCCTGGGTCTGTGTAACCCTGTGTGTCCCGTCTTCAAGCTGTAAGGAGTAGACCTTGTCCCTGGCTTCACGTACTAGGACTGGCAAAGTAATTAAGGTTGAGAACTTGCCAGAGTTAAACTGCTCTCAGAAATTAGAAGAGTGGTAAATGTATTTTTCTGTGAAGATATTTGAGCCCACTATGGATGGACATCTTTGAGCCCCTATAATTCTCTTAACTGTGATTAAATGAAGCAAATTGGAAGCCAGGTTGGACTTACATGTTGGATCTTGTTTTACAGCATTTTCTTCTTCTTTTAAATTATTTTATTTTATTTTATGTGCATTGGTGTTTTTGTCTGCAAATATGTCTGTGTGAGGGTGTCGGATCCTCTGCAACTGGAGTTATAGACAGTTGTGAGCTGCCATGTGAGTGCTGGGAATTGAACCTGGGTCCTCTGAAAGAGCAGCTAGTGCTCTTAACCACTGAGCCATCTCTCCAGCCCCATTTTACAGCATTTTCTTCTGATAAAAATTCAGATGTTTTAATGTTTTCCAATAATCTGGGAGTATTATTATTATTATTATTATTATTATTAATTCTATGCACATGGTTGTTTTGCCTTCATGTTTTGTCTGTACCATGTGGTGCCTGGTGTGCTTGGTGACCAGAAGAGGACTGCAGCCCCCCTGGAACTAGAATTACAGATGATTGTGACCCACCATGTGGGTGCTGGGTCCTCTGCAAGAGCAGCCAGTGCTCCTAACCACTGAGCTATCCAGCCCGCCAACAGCTAGTTTTTGATGCTCCATATATTACTCTGAATCAGAGATGCGTTCATGGTGGCCTCATCAGGCCCTGTCCGAAAAAAGAAACAAATAGTGAGGTATTGACATGTTCTGCTGCCAAGTCCTTGTGTGTGTTTTCACTGAAGGCATATCAGTTTGGACTTCCCCCGTTTCAAGAGCTCACTAGGCATAGGTGGCCAGTGACTATCACCTTTCATCATCTGGTTGGGAAGCTTCACTTTGCCCATTTGGGACTGTGCTGATCTGTCCTGTGGTAGCGCTCCTCTCTTCTAGCTATTTCCAGTGAGTTGATAGTCCCACCTGGGAGACTTAATTGGATTACTTAGATTCAGGCTTATGCATTTCCAGAAGAATATAATCAATTTCCTCTACCCCATGATTTTCGTGTTTTGGGTTTTTTTGGTTTTTTGGGACAGAGTTTCTCTGTGTAGTTTTGGTGCCTGTCCTGGATCTTGCTCTGTAGCCCAGGCTGGCCTCGAACTCACAGAGATCCTCCTGGCTCTGCCTCCCGAGTGCTGGGATTAAAGGCGGGCGCTGCCGCCGCCACCGCTGCCGCCGCCACCGCCCCCTGATTTTCTAAATGAGGCTCGAAGGGATGCAGTGACTTCCAGGAAGCCAGAGGAGAGGAGAGCTGCACTCAGGCTCTGATGGGAAATCCACGCTCCTGTCACTGTAGTGTGGTGACATGAGCGTCCCTGTGAACCAGCGCTTCCATCCCAGGGTGTTTCACAGCAGGAGGTGACAGGTGACATGACGCCGCCGCTGAGTAGATACACTTTATGATCACAACCCTTTCCTTTCCTCTGACTGTGTAAAGTTGTGTGTCTGCGTGTAAGTACGTGTACCACCTTGTGCTGGTGCCTGCCAATGTCAGGTCCCCTGGAACTGTAGTTCCGGGTGGCTGTGGGATGTTCGTTGTTAGGTTGGGAACAGAACCTGGGTCCTCTGGTGCTCTTAATTGCTGAGCCATCTCTCCAGCCCAGGTTTTGGATTTTTGAGACAAGGCTGCACTCAGACCTGCTGCGTGTCCAGAAATGATCCTAAGTGCTAAGAGTCTAGACATGCACCACCACACCTGTGTCTGGATCACGTACTAAATTACACAGAATCATGCATTCATTACACAGTACTCTCTTAAGAGACCTGAAGCATATTGGATTTCTCCAGTTTAAAATGGAGCTCTGAGGGCCCATGTGCCGGGCCCCCTTCATTCCTATGCTATCTACCTAACGCTACCTTCTCTCCATTCTTCCTGTCCCTTCGTGTTTCCTTCATGGCATTTCTAAGTGGTCCCCGTTTCTGCTTTGCCCTTTTAGGACTGGTTCATTGTAAACCCGACCACCACCAAGAGCTTCGAGAAGCTGATGAAGATAAAGCAGCGGCAGCAGGAAGAGGAGAAGCAGCGGCAGCAGCAAGGGAGCCGGCGGTCTCTGAGAAGGCAGCAGCAGCCGCGCCCCGAGCCTCCGGAGAGCCAGCCCGATCCGAGGGCAGGGAAGGGGCAGGGCGGGAATGAGGAACTGGTGGTGTCCGCTTCCTGTAAGGGATCAGAGCAGGAGCCAGTGCCAGCACAGTCCCAGAAAGCAGAGCCCGCCAAGACCACTCACAAACGAGGGAGGAAGTAGGCACTGGTCTTGCTCCTAGGAGAGTGGGTGTGATGCTGTTGTCATGGAGACATGTGCAGGGGAGGCCTGAGTCCTGGGGCTGGGTGAAGATGCTGTCAGATGTTGCTGTTGGGCTGTGGCTCTCAGCTCCTCTGTGTACATTTCACGGTCTTCCTGACTCGTTCATTTTCACCCCCCCTGCCTTAGTAAATTCATATTCCCGTTAGAGTCCTTTTGCTTTTTCTGTTGTCCAAAGAGGTCTCCCTGGAAAAGCATCTGCAGGCCTCCGGGACCTGCGCAAGGTTAAGAAACCTTCGGCTGGCTTTCTTTCTTCTTTCCTGCCCGGGTTATGAATGTTCTTGGAGTCTTTGTTGATTTCGTGGCGACTCCATCATCTAGCTCATAAAACAGATCCAAACTAATTTTTTTTTTTAAAGCCATGACAGGTTTTATCTTTCTGCATTTGTGACATAGAGGATTAGAAAGGAGAGCCGCCGCTTTTGTTATAGTGTGACCCCGAACCCCGGGAAGCAGAATCTGACGGAGGATACTTGTCTGTAATTTGATTTTACTGTTGAGGAAAGAAAATGATTTAGCATGAAAAAGCTAGACGCTCACTATGCTTGGAGCAGGGACTAACTGGACCCACAGGCATGAAAACACAGCCTTAGGGGTCTGTCCCAAACACTAAGGTGAGAAGGACTGGCAGAGGCAGTAAACGCTGCCCCACTTTCCTGGGTTGCCAGTTTCAGTGCCCCGGAAGCCCGACCTTGCTCCTTGGTTTTAAGGGTTGGGAAATGACTCAGTCCCCCGCTGTGTTGACTCGGTGCCCTGGCCTCTGGAAAGGCCACTGGGGTTGCAAAGCAAAGAGGGTGCTTGCCCTCTCCCTGCACTTACCTCGTCAGGCCACGCCCACGTGTGTCCTCAGCCAGGGCACTGGCCCGCCTCTGTCCCTGAATACTCTGAGAATACTGTCCTACTGTTTTGTATATGGAGTTCTATCTGCTTTATATCGTGAGCTTTGGATACCAGATGTAGATACTTCTCTGGAGCCGGAAAGAATGGTCTCTCTCTGTACCTCATGCCTGTCTGGTGGTGTTGAGTGGGCTCTCTCCCTGTGAGGGTGGGTATCTTTGGAACATGGGTTAGAGTAAGTAGCCTTGTTGTCGTGTTCCTGGTTCCTCTTCCTCCTTCTGTGTAAATACTGTTCTCCTCTATCCCTGCCTGTTGTGTGGCCTACGCCACTCACAACGTTAACCTTGATGTGGACAAATACTACCTTTTCAAACTCGGAAAGGCTGTTCGCCACCCTCAAGTCTCTGTTCTCTGTGCTCCTCTAAATAGCTTTATCATGTGTGCTTTGTGAAGACCACTTTTCAATAACGGGGCATTAAAACTTGAATTGGGCACTGCCAGAAGGGGTCATTTTGAAACAGGTTGAGGAAATGATGTCTTTGTGCTGTTTTTATTCCTACTTACGCCCTTAAAGCTCCGGTAGTAGATGAGGGCTGTCGAGGAGGTGAAATGAGAAGCTACGTTAAGTTCCGGTGACAAGGACTTGGATAATATTTGACAATGGCAAATAAAATGACTCACTTAGAAAGCTTGTGGCTCGGTTTGCTGCCTCTCTGCTGTCACTCTCCTTGCTGACACCACATGGGACTCAGAAGATGGCCCAGGCCTGGGGGGTGGAGTTCCAAGTCTTTTTATAATTCCTTGGCTCCTGAAATCTGCTGGTCACAACAACGGCAGCAAAGGGGAGCGGGGGGCAGGGGTCTTGGCCTGTTTCCCGTGAGCCTCCTGTAGCAGGCCTTTTCTTTTTCCTTCCCAAGGCCAGGAATCAACAAGACTGGTAGAGCCTGGCCTGGTCACTGTATTCAGCTTTTAAAATTCGTTAGAATAATACAAACAAGGGCAACAGTATTTGGTACACATAGGATGTTGAACAATGTGAACGTGTGTGTGCATGTGTGTGTGTGTGTGTGTGTGATGGAAATTGGTACAATTACTTTGAAAATGATTTGGCAATATCTAGTAAAGCTGAACATGTACCAGAAGAATAAGATCCAGTACTAGGTATGTGCAGAGGGACTCCTCTTGCCCACCTGTGTGGGAGAGTTGTATCAGAATGACAAGATGCGAGTGTGGTTAGAATTCAGAGCTGCCCAACATGCCCATCAGGAATGACCACTGTCCACCAAAATCTCATCTTCTAAAACCACAGGCAGTAGGAAACATCACTAGACTATTTCTTTCTTGTTGCCTTCTCTGCCCTCTACATGGTAAATGAGTGGCCAGCTAATGTCTCTCATGTTGGAATCTGTAGAAGGAACGTGTGTGCTTTGAAGACTACGACCGTGAGGGATAAAGTGCTGTGATTAATGGGTGACTAGCGGGTACATGGGCCTATTTGGTCCCTAGCATCAGGGAGAAAGTTCTCATCTACAGTCACTCCTCCCTGCTTCCTGGGGCCAGGATGTGGGCTTTTCTGGTCTGCCACACCCTGCATGTCTGATAGACCTATACCTCTAAGAGTGTGACTAAAATTCCTGTTTTAAAGGAAAAGAAAGTGTGCCACGCACTTCTTTCTTCTTTGCCAGTTAGATGCAATTGAGACGATGCCTCACAGGATAGAGGTGTGCGAGATGGAAGGTAGTGGCTTGAGTCTGCCCTTGAACGAGGGCTGTTCATATGCCAAGCAAGAACATCTGAGACTATTGTGTGTTTTTATTTCTTTTCTTTTTTTTTTTCCAGGGCTGAGGACTGAACCCAGGGCCTTGCGCTTGCTAGGCAAGTGCTCTACCACTGAGCTAAATCTCCAACCCCTTATTTCTTTTTTTAAAAGCCTACTCCGATACATTATCTTTTCCATCTGGAAGGATGGATAAAACGGAACAGCCACATGGTGGGATACTGGCCTGGTCTGGTTCGGGTTGTCCTGATAAACACCATAAGCACTTTGGGGAGGAAAAGGTTTATTGTATTCTGCAGCTTACAGTCCTTCCCGAAGGGAAGCAGGGACGGGAGCTCGAGACAGGACCCGGGAGGCAGGAACTGAAGCTTGGAGGAGTGCGCTTCTGGTTTACTCACCATGTTTGCTCAGCTTGGTTTTTTTTTTTTTTTTTTTAAAGATTTATTTATTATGTATACAGTATTCTGCCTGCATGTGTCCCTGCAGGCCAGAAGAGGGCACCAGATCTCATTACAAGTGGTTGTGAGCCACCATGTGGTCGCTGGGAATTGAACTCAGGACCTCTGGAAGAGCAGTCAGTGCTCTTAACCACTGAGCCATCTCTCCAGCCCTCAGCTTGGTTTTTGCTGTAATCCAGGCACCACCCACAGTGGGTCAGCTCCTCACACATCAGTCATCCATTAAGAAAACGCCCCCAAGACATGCCTAGAGGCCAGTCTGGTGGAGGTATTTTCTCAGTTGAGGTTCCCTCTTCCCAGATGACCCAAGCTTGTATCAAGTTGACAAAAACCTAACCAGGACAAATAGTAATTATACGTGTGTGTGTGTGTGTGTGTGTGTGTGTGTGTGTGTGTGTGTGTATTACTAAGTCTCCATCAGACATGCAAGCAGAAAATAAAAATAAGTCGTTACCAAAAAAAAAAAAAAGATTTCTATACAACTCAGGATTTCTTCTATTAACAGCAAGTGACATTTCTAGTCCTATTAAAAGAGACACATGGATGGTGGTAGCATACAACTTTAATCCCAGCACTCGGGAGGAAGAGGTAGGCCAATCTCTTGAGTTTGAGTCCAGCCTGGTCTACAGAATGAGTTCCAGGACAGCTGGGGCTATATAGAGAAACCCTGTCTCAATGAGCCAAAAAAAAGAAAGGAAGGAAGGAAGGAAGGAAGAAAGAAAGAAAGAAAGAAACAAGAAAGAAAGAAAGAAAGGAAAGGAAAGAAAGGAAAGGAAGAAAGAGAAAGAAAGGAAGGAAGAAAGAGAAGAGAGACATGGATTCTGGGCATGGTAATCCATATAATATAGATAATATGGATTGATTAAATGTGTGTGTGTTTGAATGCCACAGTGAACCTGAGGGAGTCAGAAGACAACTCATGGGAGTCAGTTCTCATTTTCTACCATGTGGATTCCAGGGATCAAACTCAGGTCGCCTCATGAACAAGATTCAAGAACACTCCCTAGGGCCTTGGTGATGATTTTCCCGGAGCTGACCAGGTGAATACTTCTGTCTGTCTGGGTGTGTCAATCACGGCATATTTGGCTCCAGAAAACCACTAGAGAAGTGTTATACTTGTGCAGTCCTGAAAGATGGATACTAAATGCCGATCCAAGACTGCAATACCATCCACATACCCCAATTCCCATGTATGTTTTCTAAAGCCACCACGTGGGTTCTGAGAACTGAACCCAGGTCCGCTACAAGAGCAGCAAAGGTTTTTGGCCACTGATCCATCATCTCTCCAGCCTTTCATTCACTTTGGCTTTTTTTTTTTGAGACAAGGTCTCGTGTATCCTAGGCTGGCCTTTGACTCCCTGTGTAGAAGAGGAGGTCCTCCTATGTCCACCTCCAGAGTGTTGAGATTAGTGTGTGCCGTCACACCAAGCTTTAATTGGTGCTGGACATTGAACTTGGGGCTCCTTGTACACCAGGTAAGCACTCTGACAACTGAGATACATCTCAGCCCCTCTCATTCACTGAATTTCTTAAAATTTTTTATTTTTATTTATTTATTTATTTATTTATTTATCTATCTATCTATCTATCTGTCTGTCTATGTCTGATTGTCTGTCTGTTTAGTGTGTATGTGTGTGTGTGTGTGTGTGTGTGTGCCTGCCTGCTCCCGTGCCCTCTTCTGGTTCCCTGAATATCCTGTGCTACGCCTATGCTCTAGGCCTATGCTCAACATTCAACTCAGCTCAAAAGCTTGACTGCCCACCGAACAGCGCTTCCTTCACTCTTAGTCTCCTCCTTACTGTATGAGTACAGGTGTTTCTTCTAGCCCTGTAGACCAGGCTGGCCTCGAACTCACAGAGATCCGCCTGCCTCTGCCTCCCGAGTGCTGGGATTAATGGTGTGCACCACCGCTGCCCGGCGCTTTGCACTATTAGAACATTAACGTCATAACAAGAGGGCAAGAGGACCCTTGTTGACTTCAATTTTGCTCTTTGTTCATTCCCAGAACATGGTATTCAAACCAAAAAAGCATCTGCTTCAGCGATGCTTCATTGCTAACTTACGACAGCTTCCTCTGTATTCAAGGCAAGAGTTAGTTACTCTTTTTTAAAGATTTATTTATTTATTATGTGTACAGTGTTCTGTCTGCACGTTTGCCTGCAGGCCAGAAGAGGGCACCAGATCTCATTATAGATGGTTGTGAGCCACCATGTGGTTGCTGGGAATTGAACTCAGGACCTCTGGAAGAGCAGCCAGTGCTCTTAACCTGAGCCATTTCTCCAGCTCCGAGTTACGTATTCTTAAACTCTGGCTTTTAAGAATCTATTTTGCCGGGCGGTGGTGGCGCATGCCTTTAATCTCAGCAATCAGGAGGCAGAGCCAGGTGGATCTCTGTGAGTTCGAGGCCAGCCTGGTCTACAGAGTGAGATCCAGGACAGGCACCAAAACTACACAGAGAAACCCTGTCTCGAAAAACCAAAAAAGCATCTGTTTCATCCTCAAGACAGTGTACAACATGGAGAGTTACACCAGCTGTGCACTGGGAATATGCAGAAGACAACTCTAACTGATCCAAGCTAGCATCCCAGGTTTCCCAGAGGAAGGACCAGGAGTGGAAGTCTTGTTGCCCAGAAGCCAACCATCTAGACTCTCTACCACCTCAGAGACTCTCCTTCCCTTCAGCTCTGACCACCTTCCTGCCACAGGCTACCTCTCACCAGGCCCCTACCATGTCTCCTCAAAGTAGTCATTTCTCGAAAGGTGATTCTTCTGGACTCCCTGCCGTTCCCGCTCCCAACAGACACACAGTGGGCTGATGTCCCATGAGGTCTCGGACTCAATGGAAGTTGCAGTCTAGCCCCTCACCATAGAGACACCAAATCACTAGAGAGACTTCTGTGACATTCCATGAGATCATCGTGCAGGGAACATTTGACCCCAATCTGAGGAATAGGGGACAGTGGTAGGCCAGTGAGGCGTCTGTGGGTTTTACCCTGCTGGGGCTAACTGGTGATAGTGCCTGAGAATGGAAAGGTCAGAGAACTGAGAAGGTGTATAGGGCACTTCAGCAAGCGTTGGTGGTAGTAGACCAGTACGTGGGAGGGGCAAGGCCCTACTCCTCACCCGAGTGAGAGAAGACATGGAATCCCAAGAGCAGGACAACCGAATTTCAAAATTCAGAAGCTCAATATCTGGGGACAGAGCCAGTCAATCGGTTAGGACTAATTTGGTAGGTGAGACCAAGATATCATGGGATGCCAACTCTAACCATGCAAAGTCCTATCATGTTGTCCCCAAAGTAAAGACACCTCTTGAATATTGTGCTCGCAGAAAGCAGATGCCTAGCACTAGTTTTTGGGCGAATACCTCCAGTGAACACCGAACTCACCCTAATAAACGCCTGAAGTCTGGAACCAGGTGGGTACTGAGGATGAGGAGGGAGACTGATGTGAGAGGAAGGTCTAAGCTTGGCAACCATGATGGAAGAGGGAGGACCTGGGAGATGGTCCAGCGGCTCAGGTATCCGCCACATGGCAAGAGGACCTGAATTCAGATCACCAAAACCAATTTAGAAAGTGGAGCAAGGCAACACACGCCTGTAACTCCTAAGGTTGGGATGGGGGCATGGAAATAGGCAGATCCCAGATGTTTATTGGCCAGCCAGCGAGCCTAGCTTAGTCAGTGAACATCAGGTTTGGTGAAAGACCCTGTCTTAGTTGGGTTTCTATTGCTCTGATAAAACTCACAACTAAGGCGAGGCAGTGGTGACGCACGCCTTTAATCCCAGCACTTGGGAGGCAGATGCAGGTGGATTTCTGGGAGTTCAAGGCTTGAAAGTCTGCAAAGAGTTCCAGGACAGCCAGGGCTGTTATGTAGAGAAACCCTGTCTCAGAAAAAAAAAAAAAAAAAAAAGGATGCATATTACAATAATACAATGGTCTGGGTTAGTTTTTGGTTCTTGTTTTCTCAATTGTGTCTAAGAACAGATAAAGGAAGGTTTCCTTTATTCTTCCTCCAGGTTTGTCCAGAGTCACAGAAGATCTCCCCAAACATCAATGTATCTCACTATTCTAAATGAATTTTTCCAGCCAGAGAGCCTAACAAAATTGGAGAATAAGGTAAAACGTCGGACAATTGAGGCACTGGAGAAGCTGAGCAAGAATATAGAAGAGGCCCGGCGGCAGCAGGAGCTGCTCCTGCAAGACAGCAAGGTACTGCAACAGGAGACAATCTACCTGGAGACTGAGAACAAGTACTTCCTGGGCTTCCTAAAGAAACGAAATGATCTGTGTAAAAAGAAACACGAGGACCTGTGGAATCACTATTTCCAGGAATGCGGGGAGATGAGACACAGGAGACAAGAACTGGCATCCATGTTTGCCCAAGAGAATGCAGACCTTCAAAAGCAGCTCTTGCATGGAAAAATCACCCATTCCCAGTTGAAGCAGCAGCTTAAGTCACTGCAGCATATGAACTCAGTCAAAAATGGCCAGGAGACGAAAATCCAGGCGTTACAGGAGGAGCTGGCCAACATGAAGGCGGTGACTGCTAAGAAGGACCAAGAGGCATTCTTGCAGTTCCTGCAGCGAAAGACAACCCTAGACAGACAGATGCAGGAACTCAAATGCCTGCAGGTGGGACAGGGCAGAACCAAGGAGGCTAAGAATAAGGTCCGGGCCTTGGCATCAACAGCCAAGAAGGTGAATTCTGAGTTTTGCTCTAGTGTCTGCAGAGAGAACCAGGAGTTACAGGAGGAATTCGTGAAGCAAGTCCGGGAGTATCACAAGCTAGAGTCTCTAAAGAGGCAGTTAGAGAACTGGAAAGAGAAGCTGAAGGAGGAGCAATGGTACCAAGAAGCCTTAGTTAGGGGGAGACACCAGCTGAAGGCAGAGAGAGAGAGAAGTCATAATTATGACCCTGGCCCGGAGAACAGGGTGCCCCGAGGCCACACTGAACCACATCCTTTATGCACCAAGTCAAGAATAGATCCGAGGTAATTTGTTTATATGAAATTAGAATTGGAAATAAACAACTAGGCTCTGGCACTGTCTTAGCCTATTGGGGAGGCTGTTGAATTGCGAGTGACCCTGAATTTTCCCAGCTTGGAAAATCACTTTGAGATTTGTGTGTGTGTGTGTGATTCTTACACGTTCCCGTGGAGGACCACTGGACAACGTGGGATCGTTTTCATAAACCAGGATTCACAGTGCAATAAATCACTCTTCTAGCCTCAGTCTGTAGTAATGCTAAAAATTACAACTACCTTAGTGAACATTCTTTTTTTGTTTTTTTTTTTTTTGTTTTGTTTTTTTTTTTTTCGAGACAGGGTTTCTCTGTGTAGCTTTTCTCTGTGTAGCTTTGCGCCTTTCCTGGAACTCACTTGGTAGCCCAGGCTGGCCTCGAACTCACAGAGCTCCGCCTGGCTCTGCCTCCCGAGTGCTAGGATTAAAGGCATGCGCCACCACCGCCTGACTGTGAACATTCTCCTTTACAGAGGAAACGAAACTGGGGGATGTTAAAGAAATCGGGTGAAGTAACAGGAAGCTAGATCTGAATATTCAAACCTACTTAGCAAATTGGGGAGGGAGATCTCCCAGGAAGAGACAGGTACTGAATGCAAAGGCCCTAAAATCAGAGCGAGGTGAGTCATCAAAAAAACAAAAAACAGAACTGCGCATATAACAAAAGTATTGTCAGCCGGGCGTTGGTGGCGCACGCCTTTAATCCCAGCACTCGGGAGGCAGAGGCAGGCGGATCTCTGTGAGTTTGAGGCCAGCCTGGGCTACCAAGTGAGCTCCAGGAAAGGCGCAAAGCTACACAGAGAAACCCTGTCTCGAAAAACCAAAAAAAAAAAAAAAAAAAAAAAAAAAAGTATTGTCAGCGAGATGGCTCAGATGGTAAGAGTGTGGGCAGCCAAGGCTGAGTATGATCCCCAAAACCCAGGGTAGAGGAAGCAACAGACTCCTTCAAGTAGCCCTCTCACCTCCACATGGGCAACATAGCACACACATGCACACACACACACACACACACACACATACACACACACACGTATTGCTGGTGAATGATCAGATAATTTGGGTAAAGGAGGGTGCTGTGGAATAATCCTCTTGTACACTGTAAAGATTTGTCACTCGAATTGGTGTAATAAAACATTGATTGGTCAGTATAGGCGGGGTGACCAAACTAAGGATGATGGGAAGAGGAAGGGTGGAGTCAGAGAGTCGCCAGCCAGATGCAGAGGAAGCAAGATGAGCATATCGTATTGAGAAAAGGTACCAACCCACGTGGCTAAACATAGATAAGAATTATGAGTTAATTTAAGTGTAAGAGCTAGTCAGTAATAAGCCTGAGCTACCAGCAGAGCATTTAAAATTAGTATAAGCTTCTGTGTGGTAATTTTGGAAGCAGCTTATTTGGGCGTTGCTGGCAGGACAGAAACTTCTACCTATGGGAGGGGAAGGTGAAGCTGGTAAGAAGTACGGACAGAGAGGCAGGAGACAAGTGAAAATGATTCTGTTGGCTTCCACATCTGAACACACAGTGGAACTGTTGGCTCCAGAATAGAAGTGACTAGGGAGTGAGAGAGAGTTAAAAGTAGGTGTGCAGCGAGGAAAATACCTAAAGCATTGCCTTTAAGAAAGAGGTAGGAGGGCTGGAGAGATGGCTCAGCGGTTAAGAGCACTGGCTGCTCTTCCAGAGGTCCCGAGTTCAATTCCTAGCAACCACGTGGTGGCTCACAACCATCTGCAATGAGATCTGGTGCCCTCTTCTGGCATGCAGGTATACATGGGGGAAGAACACTGTATACATAATAAATGTTTTAAAAAAAAAAAAAGAGGTAGGAAAGATGTATTATTCTTTCTGTTACAAACTCCCCACCCCCACCCCCGAGACAGGATCTCACTTGATAGCCAAGGCTGCCCTGGAATTCATTATTATGTGGCCTTGAACTCATGGCAAACCCACCTGTGTCAGCCTTCTGGGTGCCACAGTTACACGCATGGGCCGCTGCACCCAGCTGTTACACATTTTTAAAGTCAGTTTCCGAAGTATAAAAAGCTACAACTCCTGATCCTTGTTCAGAAATAAGATGCAAGCTGCGTGCCGGGGTAATTAATATCAGCTACTTGAGAGGCTGAGGCTGGAGGACTGCAAGTTCAAGACCACTTCGGGAAACGTTATCAGCTTCTGTCTCAACAACAAATAAAAGCAGGGCTGTAAATCAGTGGCTAGAGTGTTGGTGTAGTAAGGGGAAGGCTCCCCGGTACAGTCCTTAGTACTGAAAAACAAACATGAAAATTCAGTTGACATCCCTCTGGAGTCTATCCTGCTTGGTGTTACTATATAATCATATATTTATATAATACACATTATATAAATGGTACATGTGATGTGTTCTATAAGTTGCTTTTCCTGGACCCTAGTATTTTTCAGATTCATTCACAATTATTAGGAGAAACCCTTATTAAATTTATAGCTTATATAACCCAGTGTGTGACTACATTACTATTTATTCCTCCTTCTGGACAAATAAAGCTGTATACCAGAGCTGTTTATTTAGTTATTTAATTTTGAGACAGGGTTTCTCTGTGTAACAGCCCTGGCCATCCTGGAACTCTCTCTGTAGACCAGGCTGACCTCGAACTCAGAGAGATCGGCCTGCCCCTGCCTCTCTGAGTGCTGGCATTAAAGACATGCACCACCACTGCCCGGTTTAGAGCTGGCTTTAAGAGATGAGTGTGTAATGTTTCAACAGATGCATTTCTTGCCCCATTAATGGTTTCAGATAGGTGTTTCTGGTTATTAGGTGGGTCTCCTTCACAAGATCACACGGGGAAGCAACCATCTTCCATTTTGGTGCACTCTTCTCCTATAGGGCCATCTGATCTAGCCAAGGAAGAGGGGGAAGAAAACACAGTGTACAGTTACAAGGCTAGAAGCAGCATGTCACTTTTACTAACGTTCTACAAGGAAGACCACTGCTGACTACTCGTTTGCTACTTGGAGAAAGGCAGCGAGTGGGGAACAGGATGCACACATTTGTCTTGCAAGTCTATAGTTTTCAAAGGTCAGGGAGGGATTTGGAGCACAGGTGGTCTTCTCTGATGAGTGTTCCTAGCATCTATGCGTTGTAACTTCTACCATTCTTGTGTACCTTTCTTGCTACACCTGGGCAAGGAAGTTTCTCTGCATATTTATTAGGGAAGGGAAATGGTAGAGTGACTAAGCATTTTGCCTGACTGCTGACAGCGCATGCGCAGTCATGTGACTCTAGATAGGAATAACATTCCACCCTTTTTGTTATTATAAAAAGTAAAGGATTAGAGGTGGTGGGTGAAAGGGAATGGGAGCACTGTGTCTCTCAGAACCACTTCCAGCTGACTTTGTGGGCATCGGTTAATTTTTTGGGGGGATAAGGAGGGGCTTTTCTTGAGGTAGCTGGACTTTCTGAGGTAGCTGATTATCTTTGCTGTTGTTTTGAGCCCTGTGGAATCTGTCCAGTGCTGCTTGGATCTGACAGCTTGGACCTGACAGGCTGAAGTGGATCTGACCTGTCTGGGTGGGGCCAAGCCAACTCCCTGGAGACAAAGTTTAGACATATTAAGAAGCAACCAGGAGCTGGGTGGTGGTGGCGCACGCCTTTAATCCCAGCACCCGAGAGGCAGAGGCAGGTGGATCTCTGTGAGTTCGAGGTCAGCCTGGTCTACAGAGTGAGGTCCAGGGTAGGCTCCAAAGCTACACAGAGAAACTTTGTCTTGAAAATAACAACAAGAACAACAACAACAACAAGCAATCAAAGGGAATTTATAATCCTGAGCTGGTAGCTATGATGTTATAATGTTTAGTAGTCTGCTATCAGAGTTTTATTGGTTAGTGTTAAAGTTATGGAGTCATATAGCAAGAGAGAGAGAGAGAAATCTGGAACATGCTTTCTTTTTTCTATTATTATCAATTAGGTTTCCTATCTTCACCTGAGACAAACCTTAAGGTACCTGTTTCCTTTCTTTATCTCGGTATCACTTCAGCATCCAAGAGACACAGGCGATTGATTGCTGAGGGCATTTATCAGCAGTAAACTATTATATTAAAGTCTATTTTTGCAGAGTCCAGACCCTTTTGAGTCTGGGGGTGTGAATACCTCTGAAGTGTTACTGTTTCTTACTGTCTGGGTATATTTGATGGTCCTTGTGCCTCCAGCTCTATAGCTGATGGTGGTCCTGTAAGTTAGCTGAGTAGTTAATTAGAAATTTGATTATATTATTAGAGTCACAGAGGGAAACTGATGAAGCAGAATATGGTCAGTAGAGACAGGAGAACGCAGAGTGGGAATCAGGAAGAAAAATCTATGAGGTTCCCAATCCAGTGGGATTGAGTTCGGTTGTGGGATGAAACCTTATTCTTCTGGAATTGGAGACAAGTCAGTTGATCTCGGTGTCTTCAGAACTGAAAAGAGCAGGGCCCTGTTGGTGTCACTGTGTATGAGGAAGAATTTCCCTGGGTTAGGCGTGGGGTAAAAGGCTAGGAGGAGGAGAGGAGCTTCTGGCGAGTCTGGGGTCAGGCGAATGGAGGGAGCAAATAAAATGGAAGCTCCTACCTTGGCTAAAAAAATCTCTTCCCATTAGGGGCACAGGGCAGGTTGGCATGACCATGTGTGGGTGAGAGGGATACCCCTGAAAATACAATTAAGTGGTGGGGTCTGATGAGGTAGGTAATTCTGTCCCCCTACCTCAACAACAGGGAGACGAGAAGGAGAGGAGGGTCCCCAAAACTACCTCAGGACCAAGTAAGCAGCCCCGGTGTCCACGAGGAAGGAAATGAATTGCCCTGATACTGTAATGGCTCCCTGAGGCTCCCTGTGGGAGATGACAGTTGTCAGGGCCAGAGCCTGGGCCGGAGCCTGGGCACCTACAATCATCCATGGCCAAGCCTAGAAGGTTGGCTGGAGGGTGATCTTCTTTTGATGTCCCCATGCCATGAGGTGCATGGGGGCAGTCAACTGACCAATGTCCCACTTGGTGGCACTTTGGACACGGCCCTAGTGGCACATATGGGGCAGGGCAAGTATGAGCTCAATGGCCATCTCAGCCACATTTAAAACAAGGACCCAGGGGCCCTTGGGTGGCTGGTCAGATGGCCTTGGCCAGCATTTGGTATTTCTATTTACATGCTTTCTTATCTTCCCCCTTGGTACACCTTGAAAGCCAGCGCTAAGACTTCTGCCTGTGGGGTCATGGCCCCTCTCTCCAGATGCTTAAGTTTAGCCCTAATGTTGGGGAAGCTCTGCAAAAAGAAAAAATGGGTCATAAGGAGCTGTCTGCCCTCTGGGCTTTCAGGATCTAGATTAGTACACTGTAAGAGGGCCTTTGTAAGTCCTTCTAGAAATTGAGATGGATTCTCTTGTCTGTCCTGAACTATGTCTTGAAGCTTTTCATAGTTTACTGGTTTGAGGGCAGCCTTACCAAGACCTGCTAGGAGGCAGGTAGTAAACTGATTCCTAGCCTGGGAGCCACCTGGGGTGTTATAATCCCACCATGGATCCTGATCGGGGACTGCCTCAGCTCAGGGAGGATGTAGTGCAAGGGGCGGGTCAGAATACTAACATTGGTTTCTAAGGGGCGGGTCAGAATACTAACATTGGTTTCTAAGGGGCGGGTCAGAATACTAACATTGGTTTCTAAGGGGCGAGTCAGAATATTAACACAGTCCTTTATTGGCTTTTTGAGGTCTCTTATATGGGGAAAGGTTAAGGTTAATAGAAAACAACTGTAAGCATGTTTACAGGGGTGGGATAATTGGCTGCTAGAAAAAATACAATGAAAGGTAAGAATAAAAGCAAGAGGGACTGAAGAGATGGCTCAGAGGTTAAGAGCACTGACTGCTCTTCCAGAGGTCCTGAGTTCAATTCCCAGCAACCACATGGTGGCTCACAAACCATCTGTAATGAGATCTGGTGCCCTCTTCTGGCCTACAGTCATACATGCTGTATATATAATCAATCAATCAATCAATCAATCAATCAATCAATCTTAAAAAAAAGAATAAAAGCAAGAATATACATCATGTGGAAGGAGAGTCCCATATTATGGGGTGGGTGGTCATGGGTATAGATCAAAGTATCTTGAAAAAATATTTTGTAAGGCAAAGGGCAGTCATACATCATGGGATCATGAGTTCAGTGCAGGTTGAAAAAACATGTTTTGCAGGGTCCATTAGGTTTTGGAAACAAACTTATTCTTGTAAGGTACAGGGACTTAACAAAGTGGCTTCTGGTTCTAGTTTCATACTGTACCACTGTACATTTCTAACCCTAGCAAAAAGTTCCAGTCCCTGGTGACTAAGCGTTCAAATATATGATTCTTTAAGCGGGTGTGGTGGCGACATTCTTATTCAAACCACCACAGAAGTCAAGGCAGGAACATGGAACAGAAGTCATGGAGGAATGCTGTTTGCTAGCTCCCTGTGGCTCATGCTCAGCTAGCTTGCTTTTATAACCTAGAACCCTAGGAGCATCTGCCCAGGGATGGCACTCCTACATCAATTAAAAATCAAGACAATCTTCCATAGGTACAGTCACAAGCCAATCTGATCTGGGTAACCCCTCAATTGAGATGATCTTCTCACAGGTGACTCTTGGTTGTATCAAGTTGATACTAAAATCTAACCAGGACAGAATCATTCTTGAGAGTTCATATTAATACAACCAACACCTTGGATGTATCCTGCACCACCTCCTGGTTGGTCGGGTCCCATTGAATTTTTAGAGAGCAGTGTGGTCTGGATAATCTATGTTGTGTCCTTAGACCTCTTTCCATGGGGAGGAAGAGAGAAAAGGGTGTTGCAAGGGCAGGGGGCAGGATATGGTTCAGGTACCGTCTCCCTCGACTCGAATGGCCCATCATGACCATCGGGTCTCGGGAGCTCATCTGCTATGGACACAACTGCATTTGGGACTGACTTCCATATCTGGCCACCTTTTGTTTTTCATTCGGGCCTTGAACTTGACCATCTTATGCCTCAGTTTTCTGAGTGCTGGGAGTACAGGTGTTATACAAAGGGACTTTAAATATTAAATTATCTCCAGGTTTGAGCTCCTTCTGTTACCTCAATATATTAAAAAAAATTACAATGAGCCTGCTTTTATTTCCAACATAATGGGTGGGATTTCCCATGTGCTTGGAATATGATTGATAAGTCATCTACACTGAAACAGCAGGGATTTCAAAACCTGGATTTTTTTTTTCAAGACATGGTTTCTCTGTGTATCCCTGGCTGTCCTAGAACTCTCTCTGTAGACCAAGCTGGTCTCGAACTCACAGAGATCTGCTTGTCTCTGCCTCCAAAGTGCTGGGATTCAAGGAGTGCGCCACCATTGCCCAGTTTTTTTTTCTTTCAATAAGTGGAAGGAATTAAATTTGTAGAAAAGTAGGGAAGAGATCAAAGGTCACTAGAGAATCTCGCCATACAAAGCTTCAACTTGCCATTTTGCTGATGCCATAGCCAAGAGATGGGTCAGTAAATAAAGCTGCTTTTACAGTCAAGACTGCCCACCCGAGTTCCATCCCTGGAACCCACATGGTGGGGAATGATAACTCCCACAAGTTGTCTTCTAACTTATATACAAACTATGGCTTGCATACCCACATACATGCACTCACACACATAAGACCCCAGATTTAAATGTCACCACAGCTAAACTAACTGAACTGTATGTCTACTGCCAGTAAAAGAATTTTCCCATCAAGTCACCTACCTATATCACCACTAGAAAGTAATACAAGCCGGACCATGCTGCCCGAAGAGGGCCTGAGTCAGGTTAGGTCAATCACTGTCCATCTGAGATTTTGAGACAAGGTCACTCGCTAACCCTGGAGCTCACTAATTTGGCTAAGCTTGCTGGCCAGTGAACTCCAGGCTTCCTCCCATCTCTGGCTCCCAAGCCCTCGGATTGTAGGCACATGACACCATGCTTGGGCTTTTATGTGAGTGCTGGGGACG
>CABHPH010152969.1:23114-41210 GCA_902168325.1 Peromyscus nudipes | reverse complement strand
GAAAGAGACTATTAGAGACCCTATGTGGAACACCTCCCTTGAAATGTCTACTTAAATATAATTTATATATGATCACTATGGATAGATGAGGAAAACCGGACAAAAACAAAGTAAAACCAACAAGGCCTTATCGGTAACATTTGACATGTGATTAACAATTTGATTTAGATCCTTTCTCACTATACATATATTACATGTGTGTGTTTTCATATCACAAACATAGAATTATGACAATGAATGAAGAGAAGAGGCCATATGAACCTGACCTTTACTATGAATGCCCAAGAGGGCTTTGCCACAGAGAATAGTTACCAGCACTAAGCTGGCAAAATGACTTTTAACTAAGGGGAGAAATAGCCACCAAGCTGTAAATGCTTTGCCACTTACAAAGTGTGGATCCAAGGCAACTTCATACTTGCCTCCACTCTGAAAAAGGGGGCTTCCAGGATAAAAATTTAGATATGCACATGAATACACTTATGTACACCTACCTTCCCACCAACCCATCTGTAACTTTAAGTAGAAATGTGACTATAAAAATAGAGTCCTTTTTAATAAGTATAAATCCAAAACCTAAGGGAACAACCTCAACTGTTTATGAAGCACTCTGGTCAGACTATTTATTTATAAGAAGTTATCTAAGAAGGTCTAATGATGCACTTTTGGTCTACTCATAGGATTTCTAAACAACAAACACATAAGCAGCTATGTCTTGCAGTGCACTTTAAATTTAGGAGGTCATTATGAATCAGACTAACAATACTCTTCAGGGGTTTCAGCTCACAGGCTCTCAGTCTACTGTCCCCTGTTAACTCCTCAGAAGGTGCAGATTCCAAGAAAAGACTGAAGCAGCCGTTTCATTATGTTTAGAGCGTTAGGAAAGCTTTGTGACTTTTGCTATCCCATGACCCAGTCTTCTGAAGATGGTGCTCAAATAGAGGCCGATCTATACATGTATCAAGTGTGTCTCCTGCTTTCCCAGATCTAGGATCTGCATCTCATAAGCTTTGTTCTGAATATCCGTTGGGTACTTCTTCATCATGGAGGTGGTGGGGCGGGAAAGGGTTTGGGAAAGGTCAAGCGGACGATAAACCGCCCTTCTTCTGTTTTTCCTCAGACACTGAACAATTCAACAGGAGAAGAAAGCACTTGAGTTCTTTGAAGACTGAAGTAAACGAAGTAAATTTTATAAACAAAGGAAAAAAATACCCTTGTTTGGGTGTTTGAACGTGGGTTTTCCTGAGTATTAATCCCAGCTCTATCTTGTTAGTTAAATTAGAAGACAGGCTCAAATACTAGAAAGTGGCTAATACCAAGTGAGCAGTCTCATGGCCAATAGCATGTCTTCCAGCATCAGAGGACAGCAGATAGGAGAAGCATGGCGTCTTTTGTCCCTTAAGAAGGAATCACTGGTTCCCAATAAATAAGACTCCTTCATGTGACCCGTTTGGTCATGGTCGAACATTAGTGAGGGCCTCTTAGTTTGTCAAAATTCTGAGCCCTTTTCAAAGTTTTCTCCAAGTCTAATATAGATAATGTTTTGTGGCATGAATGAGATCTATTTCTTTAGCAGTTGAAACACCTGGCCTTTGTAACTAGTTCTTTTACCATTGGGATGAAGTCAAATAAATAAATAAATAAATAAATAAATAAATAAATAAATAAATAAATAAAAACAAATAAATAAGTAAGTAGCAATCAGGGATGTGTGACTTAGCAAAAGCAATGGAGGCCAGAGCTCATGAAATCCTGAGCCTTGGTCCCACCGTGACAAGTACAAGTCAACAGAGATACAGAACTAGCTGAGTAATTCTTAATAGACTTGAATTTCTATGGCTTAATCCCTCCATCTCTTTTTTTTTTTTTTTGGTTTTTCAAGTTAGGGTTTGGTTTCTCTGTGTAGCTTTGCACCTTTCCTGGAACTCACTTGGTAGCCCAGGCTGGCCTCGAACTCACAGAGATCCGCCTGCCTCTGCCTCCCGAGTGCTGGGATTAAGGCATGCGCCACCAACGCCTGGCTAAATCCCTCCATCTTTTAAAAGTTTGTCTTATAGTTTAACATTGTTCTCTGGGTAGATGTTGAAAACGTCACCTTATAATTCAGGTGACATATAAATTGAACTGAAAGAAAATAGTGCCTAGTTTGATTTTACTTTTATTTTTATTTTTTTATTTTTTTTATTTTTTTTTTTTGCTTTTTGGAGGAAAAGTCTCATTTGTCCCACTCTGTAGCCAAGCCTGACCTAGAACTCAACTTTGTTATTCAGACTTGCCTTGAACTCTCAATGATCCTCCTGCCTGAGTACTGGGATTACTGGCATGAACCACATCTGGCTTGATACCATAATTTTATTACCAGATTTTTCCTATTTGTTTTCATCAACTTGAACACACTCAATAGCCAATAGTTAGCATTTAGTCTGGGACTTCTCGGCCATGCCTCTGTCACACCTCTAACACACCATGTTCATTTCTAGTTTAGATGTGATCAAGTTCAAATTCTGCATCATGCAAAGTACAAATTTTAGATCAGGACCACTTCACCACATGAAAGTTGAAATTACTAGGAGATATGCTCATCAGTGCTTATAAATTGTTGTATACAAAGAAGGGAGTTGTCAATTGCAATAGCCACAGGAAGTACCAGGTGGGCTGCCACTGTTTTGTTTTACTTAAAAAAAAAAGAAAGAAAGAAAGAAAGAAACTAATCAAGAGTGAGTGAGCAATTATTTATGAACTAGATCTCATATTTTCAGAATGTTTTTACTGTGTATTAATACAAAGTGATAAAGAAGTTCTATGCCAGAGGCTATTGGCTGGGAACACAAACTGTGAAATATGTGGGTGTCTGAACAACTACCCACATGCAAAGCCCCACAAATGTAATTGTCATTCAATGTCATTTGGAAAGGAAAGAGTTAAGAGATGTCCTGGAAAATGGTCAGAGAAGTAGTTCCAGATATGCTGGAATGTTATCCCTTGCTAGGAGAAGGATGGTTGTACCTATGTAATATAGGACAAAAATGACTGATTTCATCAGGCTTGGAGACAGTTCTAACAATAAAATGATGTACAATTTGTCGCTGGCACCCCTTTTATTGCTAAGTCATTGACTTCAGGTTTCCATCAAGGGCTCACAAATTTAAAAGATCCAACCAACCTGTGCATAGCACTGGACATTCTGGCTTCTAAAGACATATATATTTCTGCATACATATATATGTATACATGTATATGTGTACACATACATACGTATCGCAATGATGCTTTGGCTTTAAATTTTATTTATTGGCTGTAAATATATGTGTGGGTGTGTAAGAGAGCTTGTAAACCCTGGAAGGGCTGTTGTGGCTATCTGCAGTGTAGATTTGTGGTGCTAACTTTGTGTCCATCTCCATCAGTGATGGTCTGTCTCACTGAGCTAACTTAACTCTGGTGAAATAGTAAAATGAAATAGGCTTTTAAAAGAGGAAAAGAAATTCACTTATGTGAAGAAATGAAATCTGCTTTTAATAAAATTGACAACATTTTATCATGATACTAAGTCATCATTTTGTATCATTTTAGCCCTTCTAGAGTCTAGGCAAATTAGATTTACTCTCAAGGCAGATTCAGTCAGCAAATTTTGACTGAGTAACCACAGTACTTGCTTAGTCATAGAAGTAATGTAAGTTTCCCATTAGACGTGTGCCTGATCCTCTACTAAAATCAAATCAATCAAATCGATCTTAACTCCTTTCCTGTACGACAATGTATATGGCCAGACTTTCCAGTAGTTATTGCTGCACTGTGGATACCAAGAAGTTCGTCACATCGTGGATCTTCCTTTCTTTTTATTCTCACACTGCTCTCGACAGGACTCCCCATCTGGGGACTAAGCATGTATAGAGATACACAGAACAGTGAGGACAGTGCAGGAATCAGTTTCCAGAGTTGCTACAATGATTGCTGACATGTGGTATTAACACCATTGCACAGTCTCTCCCTCAAAGATCTGGGTGACCAAGAGCATGCTGAAAAAGCCATGGCATCTCATTCTAAAACTCAGGTTACGGAGGACTTCAGCTTCCCTTGGGACCCCTCTGTCTGGGAGCACTCTAGAGAGGATCATGCGGCACCAACTGGAGCTCAGAACTCACTCTGAGGATAATTTGAGACAGCTCCTTCACATCCAGTCAAGCTTCATGGGCAGAAGCTAGTGAACATGGGCAGTAGCTTAGTTACAACCTCAGGGGAGACCCTGATCCATCCCAGCACTCCATGATTCTTAGCACACAGAGACTGTGAATACATGTTTTTGCCTGTCAAATTTGGGGCTAGCTTTTTATGCAGCCATAAATGGCAAAGACACATAGTTTGCTTTATGTGGTTAATTTATTCCTTATAAGTCAAACATTTATAAGTCCATATTTTGAAAGAACCAGGAAAAGTTATGCCTTGAAAATTGTACTTATCTCTCTACCTTTCATTTAGTATTCTGAAAAACAGTAATTGTCAGCACTACGGGGTTAATTTTCATTACTTTCTTTTCCTTTCTTTTCTGGTATAGAACATAGTATAGAACATAGAGTTTATTACAGAGTAAAGTGGAACACTCTCAAGGAGTGGGAGTAGACAGTAACCAAAGATACCATGTTGTGTTATATACTTCTGTTGGGGAGGTGTGGACAAATGTGTACTTGCTCCAGATAAGAACTAAAAACAGTCCAAAGTAGAAATACTACAAATTCAACTTAAACCAATGAGTTTAATGTAGTTACTTTCAGTAGTATGGGTGAGGGCTTGCGTACAGGAGCTTGGATGACTCCAAGGCAGCTGCATCACTGGAAAACCACTCCAGTATCGCTGACGACTCATCAAAGCTACAATCCTGGGACTCTAAATGACATGTAGACAGCTAAGCAGGTTGGAGAGTCTCTTTCCTCATCAGTCCTTACTACTTATATTAGCCTTGGGGAGGAAGAGGCCTTGCAACTCTACTAAGTTTCAGGGTGCTCTTGAGCCTTGTGAGATTGTACTTCCTCAATCTTAAGAAGCCTTTCTTTAGATTCTTGAGTCATATTAAGTTTCTCTTCAGGATGGAATGTTCCATTTCGAAGGGAATTGCTACATAACAGAACATTATCATAATGTTTTTACTATACTTTTCACAGGATAGGATTGTTTATGAAGATATTCTTAAATCAAATGAGGTTTGGAGCTAAGAATAGCCAACTGAATTCATTTCCCTTCTTCCCATAGCACTGTCATCCAGAAAATTGGTTCCACACACAAGCTCTCATGAAATACTTGTGGTTTGGGAATTTCATGACTATTAGTTGGGCCTGCTTCCCCCCACCCTTCCAGTAGCATAATTGCAAGCTGGTGGGTGGTCTTTTTTTCTAGCATTGAGGACCTGTAGTCAAGTGTCCTTCAGCACAGGGGCTAAAGAGTGGAGTCTTTAAGGTGGGATCTTCAGGTGAAGGGACAGAAAAGCCAGCTGGCATTGTGTCCCAAGTGCTAGCCAGGCTTACTGAATGATTCCCCAAGGTCCAGTCATTACACTGTGTGTGATAAATAAGCTGTCTCATTTAGCCTAGATGACTCAGCAATAGGGACATTCTAGAGGAAGACAGCTGAACTCTCTCCCTGGAAGCTGGAGGATGTGGCCCAGGAAAGGAAGCTATGAAAGGAGAGTGCCTTCAAGCTCACTGTGCTGCAGATGGGTTCCTTTGTGATGCACATTTGCACATAATTCCACAGGACGGCCTCTGTGCTTCCAGACAAGCTACAGCATATGCCCCTTGTCAAGTCTAATGAGAGAGATGGAGTCCAGTACCAGTTTGTAGGCCATTGATCTTCCCAGGATGCAGAAGCCTTTACTTTTTGATTCCGTGGCTACACCTCCCCCATGTTAAAAGTGTTGTTGGCAGAAATCTATTTTCCTCTTTCTTCCTTCTTTTATATCTCCCCTTGGTGCTGCTGATCAAACTTGAGGCCTTGTACATGTTAGACAAACATCTGCCACAGCCATAATGATCTTTGGGGGCACTTAAAGACAGGGTTTCTCTGTGTAGCCCTGGATGTCCTGGAACTCACTCTGTAGAGCAGGCTGACCTCGAACTCATAGAGATCCACCCGCTTCTGCCTCCCGAGTGCTGGTATTAAAGACATGCACTGCCATTGCCAGGATCATAATGCTCGTTTTTTTTATTTAAAATTTTTATTCTTGTTTGGGGGTTTACCAAGCTGTTTGTCCTCAAACTCATGTTCCTCCTGCCTTTCTGTCTTTAAACTGAGATTATAAGTATGTGTCAACATGTACACTTTCCCCAAAGTCTTACACATGCCAAGCACACACTTTTACCATAGCACTGCACCCCAAGTCCTATCATATTTTGCTTCCTTCTAACCTTAGACGAATCTAAGCATGGTCCTGTAAAATCTCTCCCGAATTCTTAAGACATTTAGCGATGACTAAGTCACTAATATTTTGGACAAGGCATCTATTTTGTTCATTAACCACACCATCCGCTAAGTTATTCCTGTCCCACACTTCCAGGGCCTTAACTGCCCATCTCCCTCATCAGCACTAAACCTGCAGGCTGGGTGTAAGAAATGCAGTGACAGTGCTTGGTGTCCTCACTGCCACTCTACAAACTCCATGCAGCTGATTTAGGGTTCTAATTCATTCTGGCCAGGAATAATTGGCCTTGGCTTTGTGAATGCTTTCCCACAGCAGAGTATGACTAGGGAAATAAAAATCCTCCCCTTGATTTTCTCAGTCTTCTCATCAGAGGTTGTGTTACAATAAGGCTGAGGGGAAAGCCCCGCAAACGTAGATTTATGAATACAAGTTATTAGAAAGAGCCATAGGAAAGGCTTTACACCCAAGCTTGAAACACAACTCCTCCCAGCTGTGTGACTTTTGCTTTTGGGAACAAGTCAAAACAAGCAAAGAGATGGGCAGGAAAACAGAGGTACATAGCATTACATACTCAAGTTGGTGTCGAACTTGCTGATGTCTCAGTAGAGCGCCACTGGACTCCATCAACCTCTGTATCATGGAGAAGAAACACAGACCTCAGACTGCCATAAGCCCGGGAAGGAGCTTGTTGGGTACTATGAAGAACAGTATCCTTCTTGAAAGAGAGAAGAGGTGTACATCTTCATGCACAATACATCATTGGGAGATGAAAACGGAAGTGAATGCTGGCTTTGCCTTAAAAGGGAACAGGAGAGGTGTTGGGAGGGGGGAGGGAGAGAGGGACGGACAGAGGGAGAGAAACTATCAAGAGCTGAAAGAATGATCGTGGAAGATCGAATTAACAGTGCTAGAGTTGAAAAATGACTCAGATGAAAAGAAACTGATTCCCTTCAGAAAATATGGAAAGCCTGCTTCCCATTTGTTTTGAGAAGCTTCCTGCATGACCTGAATCCTCACCATGTGGAAAATGCAGGATTTGTCTGAATATATATTGATAAAAGGGATGTCCACCACTATTGAGAAACTTAACAATCCACATTGTCAGATTGTGGGTCAAATGGCCAAAAAGGGGAAAGGGGTCACCCAGACATGCAGAAAGGATGCTATAACTGACAGCCTGAAGGCTGGTAGAAATGCTATCCATGAAGGCTGGGGTGATGGTCAGCAGATAAAGCCCCTCTGGTGCATGCATAAGGACCTGTTTGGATACCCAATCCCAGCACTCTTACAGGAACATGAGAAGTGGAGACTGGAGAATACCTAGAGGCTCTCAGGTCAGCTAGCCTGGAGGATGAAGGTGAGGACTGACACCCAAAGTCATCCCCTGCATACTTCCATATGCATACAGAAGCAGTAACTCATAGGCAGTAACACACAGTACTACATGAACACACACACACACTTTTTTAATTACAAAGAGAAACACTATTGACATTGATGCTGGATTTGTGCTTCTAGATGGCCATGCTATTTTCAAAATTGCCTAAAAATATGTTCATATGACAAAAGACTCTTTTACTTATTAGGCTGGCATTTTGACTAGCCACAAGGATGTTAGAAAAGCATAATTATCTTTCTCATGTTTAACTATTTAATTGAAACCCAAATTTAAATAGTTTAAGTATCTGATACTTAAAATAGTTTTGCTAAAATGCTTTTCCAGGAAAAGTGACATTAAAGCTGGTAGAAAGGCAAGGTCATTGAAAAGAACCACAGGTGCAAAGTGAAGAATACAGGAGAAGGCTGAAGTGAACAGTTGGCTGATGCCTGGAGACGGGTGGGGAACTCGGGAGCCTCTGCTTACAATAACATAGTCATCCTAAATGCTCAGGGTCATTTTCGTCTCACTGAAATTACTGTTTTCTGCTACATGATCCCGACAGATGGTACACAGTTGTTAATGTCTCAGACGGGGTCTTATGCAGTAGGACAAAGTGTCTAACATCATTAGAGCAGAGACTGAGATAAAAGTCTATGTGAAAAATGGTTTAAAAAGTGAATAAATAATGTTATGAAAGATAAAATGAAGAAATGAAATGTACGTAATTCAAAAAAGCAGAAAATGGGAAAGGGAAACAATTCGCAGATGAGACAAATAGAAAATAATTGCACTAGATGTAAAACAAAGATGACTAGACTGCTACTCACAACTCCAGGGAGGCTACCTAGAAAACAGGACCCCAAGAAAGACACAGGGATTGCCCAATGACAGAGAAATGGATGAGATCTACATGAACAACATGGACGTGAGTGGGGGTGATGAAGGGCAAGGGTCGAGGGAAAGAGAACTTAGGGGAGCGGGAGATCCCAGCTGAATCAAGAACTGAGAGGGAGAACAAGGAATAAAAGATCATGATAAATGAAGACCACATGAGCATAGGAAGAAGCAAAATGCTAGAAAGGTCCACAGAAATCCACAAAGACACCCCCACAATAGACTACTGGCAATGGTCGAGAGAAAGCCCGAACTGACCTACTCTGGTGATAGGATGGCCAAACACCCTAACTGTCGTGCTAGAAATCTCATCCAATGACTGAGGGAACCGAATGCAGAGATCTACGGCCAGGTCCCAGGTGGAGCTCCAGGAGTCCAATTGGCGAGAAAGAGGAGGGTTTGTATGAGCGAGAATTGTTGAGACCAAGGTTGGAAAAAGCACAGGGACAAATAGGCAAACGAATGGAAACACATGAACTATGAAGCAATAGCTGAGGAGCCCTCAACTGGATCAGGCCCTCTGGATAAGTGAAACAATTGATTAGCTTGATCTGTTTGGGAGGCATCCAGGCAGTGGGACCGGGACCTGTCCTCAGTGCATGAGCTGGCTGTTTGGAACCTGGGGCTTATACAGAGACACTTGGCTCAGCCTGGGAGGAGGGGACCGGACCTGCCTGGACTGAATCTACCAGGTTGAACTCAATCCTCAGGGGAGTCTTTGCCCTGGTGGAGATGGGAATGGGGGGTGGGCTGGGGGGAAGGTGGGCAAAGGGCGGGAGCGGGGAGAACAAGGGAATCCGTGGCTGATATGTAAAATTAAATTGAATTATAAAATAAGCAAAGAAAATAATTGCAACACAATATGTCTAATCGAATCGTGTCCATCATGTTAACGTGTTTATAATGAAGCCCCAATGAGATACATAGATCACTGGACAGCTTAATGATAATGCTGAGGAACTGGAATGCTCACCTTCTGGAGATGAGGATGTGAAACAACACACAAACAGTTCAAAAGGACACCAACAAACCACAGAGTGCCCCATTCCCACGTATCGAACATTAGTGAAGAGAAATGAGATTGTATGTCCACACAACTGTGTGTGAATGCTCATGGCATTTACAGCTGTAACAGCTGTAAACCAGACACAACCTCCCATCGCTCAGCAAGGGAGGGTGTAAACCCATTGATCTGTGCTACTTTGCAATACGAAGGAGTGAATTATTGATGACACTCAACAGCACCGTCAAACCTCCGAACAGTCACACTGTATAACAGAAACCAACCGATAGCACCCACTGTGCCGCCCCGTGTGTTAGAATCCAAGTAACTGCAAGTGACCCACAGAGACAGGAAGCAGATTAGCCAGTGCCTGAGGACTAAATGGGAAAAGAACCAGAGGAAGGGATTACGAAAGACTCCAGAAGTTGCGGATATGTCTATCACCTTGATTGAACTGATGATTTCACCATCACCTGCTTTATGAAACTGTAAACACTGAGGTTAGAGACATGAGTCAGTGGTTAAGAGTTCTTGCTGCACAACTGTGGAGACCTAGTTCAGACCCCTGCAAGCCACAGAAAAAGCTGCTTCTTTTTTAAAAAGAGACTTGGGCCAGCAAGATGGTTCGAGGGTAAAGGCGCTTGCTGCCAATTCTAGGACCCTCATGGTAGCAGGAGATAACTGACTTCCACATGTTGTCCTCTGACCTCTACAAGTGTGCCATGGTGTGCACATGTGCATACACAGACACAGACACAGACACAGACACAGACACACACACACACACACACACACACACACACACACACAGAGAGAGAGAGAGAGAGAGAGAGAGAAAACATCTTAAGTAGTCTCAAAGAGTACAAAAACAAATGCATTTACATTTTCATTACTATCTGTTCAATGAACCAATAAATAAAAGAATAATGATTACCATGATAAGTATTTTTTGAACTCTGACTAACATACAGAAATGAAACTTTCATTTCACTATGTTCTACATATCGTGGGAGCATATGTAGAAACTGACCTGTATACTCATTCTTCCTGGGAACAAGACACGTAAGACGATCTAAAAATACATTGCTTGATTCATTAGAGTGGGTTTCTCAAGACTGTAACAACCATGAATATTATTAGCACTAGAAAGCATTTCTCCTATATGTTCTAAAAAGGAAGGAAAGAAAAACAGGAACTGAGATATTGTGCCTCCCCTCAGAAAAGCCTTTTGGATTTAGTGGGAGTGTTGAACTGGGGTTAAAAAAGATAAAACAATGCAAAACAGAAGTTAGAAAGAAGGAAGAAAGGTATTTATGCTGTATTTTTCAATAGCTTAATATTTATTTTTAAAAAGATATTTTTAACCACTGTGCATGCCAGCATCACGTGAGGTTGGGTCAGTCCCACACTGAGGACAGGGATGCTACAGGTCAGTGAAAGCTCTCTGAAGTCTTTACATGACACTGCACACTCAGCTCTGTGTCATCCAAATAAGGTCTAGGGAACTAGAATGAAGCTCTCAGAGGTCTCCAGGATGACTAACACACCAATGATGTAGAACATTTTACCTGTGATGTGGAACCAATTATCTCAAAGTGATTGCAAGTCCAAGGGTGCATTGTACAATATACAGACCAGATGAGGCCGAAGGGCTCCTTTGCCCTTGACATTCCCTCCATACTTGAGAAAATGATGTGAGAGTTTGGATGGAATCTTTTCTCACAACCATGAGAGAAGAAACATTCCTGTTCTGTGGGACATTCTGTGAGAAGGATTAGCATGAACTGACACAGTTTATCTGTCAAATTCAACAGCTGGACACATCTTTCCACAGCAAATTTATCAAAGGAATTGATAAAACCAAAAACCATAAGTCACATTCTTTAAAATCCTATCAGAAATATCTATGAAAAAGTGACCATTAAATATAAATATATATAAGCTTTTACACACATCAGAAATAAAAAAGAAACAATGCACCTCCAAAACTGATACATAAAAACCAACCTCCTAAAATTTAAGAAGAAAATCGTACACACGGCAAAAACAGAAACAGAACAGCAAACATACAATGGTCCTAATCATATAGATAGATCGTCATTGTCACTCACAATAAGAGGTCAGATATAGCATCCCCAAACGCCACTTTTTACTGAGTCAGATTAGACAGATTTCAATGTTTAAAAAATGCTAGCGACTCTATGCAGAGACAAGAATGTTCTTTATTTTTGGTGGGAAAGTATGTTGGTATAACCCTATGATGGTTACTTAGTGATAGATGTCAAAATACATGCACATTTTTCTTGCTCACTGGAATTTATCTTGAATGAATGCATCTGCTAAAGGAATGTAAATATGTTCTTGCCATTACCATCTAGCAAATCTGGGCAAAGCACATGTGCCCTTCACTTGGGATTATGTTTTAGCCATAAACAAATTAAAGGTGAAAAAAAAAAATCTGTTCAGTCAAATAACCATCCATGCTGAAATTCTTCAGAAAATTAGGAGCAGAAGGGGCATGTCCTCAAGTCTAGATAGTTTTCAAGTCAAAAAGGATGTCTGCTTTCATCACTTCCGGTCAGTATTGACTTAGAGGCTCTAGCTGGGCAGTTGGACTAAAAGATGTTACAAAAAGAATTTGGAATAAAGAGAGAATCAATCTATCCATACTTGCAAATGAGAGAAACCACTAAGGAATCCACTAAAGTTAACTAAGTCAATAGTCTTTTCAACTTGCGGAGACAGAGCAACCGGGCTGCCACAGACAAGAAAAGGAATCTGGACCCTTACCTTCTAGCATATGCAAAACCTGAAGTACTAAATTGCAGAACACCAAGATGAATCTTCACAAGCATTTTCAAATGGACTCTTCAACAAGTCCAGCAAGGGCGTACTCTACAAGATCAAATTACAAAATCAGGGCAATAGCTATACACTTCTAATAACCTAAAAATAACATCTTCAAACATATCATCTATGAGCAGCCCACCACAACAAAAAAAATCCTTACGAACGAGTTTAACAAAAGAAATAAAATGTTATAGATTTTGTTCTATTTTGAATGTGAAGCAGTTCTCATGGGCCCATGTCTGTGGACACTGGGTCCCTGGCTGGCGGTGCCTGTCTTGAGAGGTTGTGGAACCTTGGAGAAGTGACTAGCTACAAGTCAGTCACTGGGTGAAGGTTCACAGCTTGCCCAGTCTCCTGTCCTGCCTCTGCTTCCCGATCCACCAAGATATGAGTTAGCAGTCTCATGCTCCTGCCGCCCTAGCAGAGAAAAGCTCCCACCTCCATGCCTCCCCATCACGAAGGACTTGCATCCCTTAAACCACAAGAAGAATGTACCCATTCCCCTTCAGTAACTTTCCTGTCAGGAACACGATTACAGCAACGGGAAACACAATGAATGCATACTGAGACTTTAAAACATTGTTCAAAGAAATTTAAAGGGCTTAATAATCATATACAAATGAAAAACTTCTGGTTTACAGATTGGAAAATTTAACAGGTAGTAAAATGGAAATATTTCATGTATAGACATGATGAAATTCCAGGCTATCTTCTTAGTAGAGTCTAAAATTCATATGAAATTATAAAGGTCCTAAAATGGCAAAATGATCTGGAAAAGGGAACAAAGTAAGCAAGCTCACATTTCCTGGTTTTGGAATTTACTACAGGACAACGGTAATCTAGAGAGCATGTTGTTGATGGCAGAGGGGAAATATAGATCAGTGCAACCGAGTTAAGAGCCCATGGTAGACCACATGTAGATGGGCAGCTAGTTTTCCACAAGAATAACAAAACCATTCAACAGACGGAGAAACGGTCTTTGTAACACAACCAAATGGGCTGAGAATAAAACTGACATTGTAAACAGGAAGTAAGGGTGAGGAAAAGTTTAGAAGCAGCAAGGAGACTTGATAATTCCCAAAGCAGCGTCTCCCTGGACACAGAAAGCACGGGGCTTTTATTTGGGAAACCCATCAACTTGTGCGGAGGTGGGCAGAGTCCTGAACGTGCTCAGTTTGAGGTCATATCTTTTCATACATCACATGGTAATAAAAAGAAAAAATGGAAGCCCCCAGGATAGAGACCTTAGAGCAATGGTAGCAAATTTTACTTTAGGTCATCTGAAATGAGAGGGGCAGAATGACTTGGCAATTTTAGCAGTTTCTTGAAAGTTTCTCTTCTCTGAAACAAAAAGCAACTTTGAAGAGTCATTTAAAGATACAGTAGCTTCTCCTTCAGGAGTACAGGTGATTTTCCCTAAACAAAACAAAATAACAAAAAACAAAAAACAAACATAAAAAACCACTTCTCTGGCAGCTAGCAGTTTAAACTTTTGAAGTTGGGGCAACTGGGTAGCCAAAAACAAAAGAATAAAGAATGAAGCACATGGGGGCCAGAAAGATGGCCTAGAGAACATATTACATTTGCAGAGGTCCTGAGATTGGTTCCCAGCACCCACAGCAAGAGGCTCAGAAGCACCTGTAACTCCAGTTCCCCAGGATCTGATGCCTCTGCTTTTTGTAGGCACTCACACCCAAGTGTTCTTACACACACACATTTCAAATAAAAGAAATGCTTTTTAAAAGGAGCCTCTCCTTATGTCAGATATAAAACTAACTTGGAACATTAAAACTTTGAAACTTAAAAAAGAGGGATAAATCTTCACCACTTTAGTTTTGGCAAATGATTCTTAGATATGAGCTAACACAAACCAAAAATAGCACCAACAAAAATACAGATAAATTGAACTCCATGGAGATTTAAACCTTTTCTGCTTAAATAATTATCAAGAAAGTGGAAACCAGCTGGGTGGTGGTGGCACATACTGTTAATCCCAAAACTTGGGAGGCAGAGGCAGGTGGATCTCTGTGAGTTCGAGGCCAGCATGGTTCTATGACAGCCAAGGCAACACAGAGAAACCTTGTCTCAAAAAAAACAAAAATAAAAAAACAAAAAAAAAAAAAAAAAAAGAAAAGAAGAAAGAAAGAAAGAAAGAAGGAAGGAAGGAAGGAAGGAAGGAAGGAAGGAAGGAAGGAAGGAAGGAAGGAAGGAAGGAAGGCAGAAAGAGGACCAAATTCATAAAACATGCTGGCTAGTTTTATGTCAACTAGACACAAGCTATGGTCATCTGAAAGGAGGAAACACAACTGAGAAATGCCTCCATAAGATCTTAGTGAATGATGTAGAAGGGCTCAGCCCATTATGGACGGTGCCATCCCTGGGCTGGTGGAACTTAGTTCTATAATAAGGTGGGCTGAACAAGCCATGAAAAACAAGCCAGTAAGCAGCACCCCTCCAAGGCCTCTGCATCAGCTCCTGCCTCCAGGTTCCTGTCCTGTTTGAGTTCCTGTCTTAGCCTCCCTCAAGGGACTGTGACTTGAGACATGTTAGCCAAATAAACCCTTTCCTCTCTAACTCTCTTTTGGTCATGGTGTTTCATCACAGCAATAGTAACCCTCACTAAGACATAGCTCAATAAACGACAAACAGCACAAATTTAAAAATATTTAGAGGCTGTACATACTCATTTCTAGAGCAAAGATAAACAAATAAACAATAAATATCTGAAAAGATACTTCAAATCTTTAGTCATGAGGAAAGGGATAGCCCTTTACCCTCAAGAGAACAGCTACAACCATAGAGATAGAACAGCAAGTGTTAGCAGGGGTCTAGTGACAGCAAAATCCTCACAGGATTATGGTGGCAAAGTAAAACATCAAGCCACTTTTGAAAACAGTTAGACAGTTGCTAAGCAACTTAACATGGCATTACCATAAGCACCAGCAATCCTCCTCTGGTTGTATATCCTCGGGAAATGAAAATAAGTTGTCAACACACACATTGATTGCACCCTTATTCACAACACAGAAAAGGTGAAACAGTTCAAATGTCCACGAGGAGAGAGAAAAATGTGGCATAAATAGCAACAAAACACTATACTTGAACACCTTACCTTAGGGAGGAGAAGTCAGTCAAAAAACACACTAATTTGATTCCATTCCTGTGAACATTCAGAACAGGGGTCTTTAGAGGAAGGGTAAGCAGACTTACTTAACGCAGGAAGAAATGATGGAGATGGGAAAATAAAATTAAGCAAAATATTTAGATGCTTCACATCTAGTATATTATTGGTAAATATGTAAGAGGTGTTGGACATTTTCATATTAAGGAGTTAAAATTAAGAAAAACATGAATTAATTTCTGGCAAAGATGCAGAGCAGTCTCTCACAGTGTTGGTGGAAATAGAAAATGGTTCAGCCACGTTGGAAAAGTTTTACTAGTTCTTAGGAAGTTAAAACTGCACATTTCTAGGGCCCATATTTCAGCTCCCCAGGATTTATTTATCCAAGATAAATGGAAGTATATATCTACAAGACCCACGGTAAATGCTCATAGCAGGTGTATCTGTTTCTATCCTGCTCTAACATATGACTCCACACTCTCCGGCTTAAAGCAACACGAATGTGTTACAATTCTGTGGTCAGAAGAGCAAAGCCACTGCAATTAGGCTGCAAGCAGTGTATCTGCTTTATTCTAATGAGGAAATTTCACGGAGTCTATCTGATAATCAAAGGGATTTATTCTGGGTTAACTCACAACAAGCATAAAGGAGTTGGATGCTGGGATCCAGGAGGGGCGGGGGAGGTCCAGTGCGGTTCTCTGGAGAACTCTGCTTTGATGTGCAGCACCAACATCCAGCATCCAAGACCAAGACATAGCCAAGAGAGCGAGCACGTCTCGTCCCAGGTCTTAAGGGGTCCCTCTCTCGGCCATACCCCCTGGGGGAGGCAGGTACCTAGCAGTTATCTGCTGCCTACTGGGGGCCGTGCTTCAGGTGTAAAACCTAGACAACCACCCCTACATTGTTCCTTGTGGCATCTCTAGTCTTACTGTGGATTCTGACTGAAGAGGCTGCCCTTCTTCTTGCCTCATAACCCCTTTCTCTCCTCTACTTTTAAGGCAGGTGGTGTAGTATCTTCTACCTACATCCCCTTCTTGTCCTTTCCTTATAAAAACCTTTATGATTGCAGGCACCCTGAATAATCCAGGAAAACATTTTTTTTTTAATCAGAAGACACTTAATTATTCCTGTAAGCCCACATTTCTTTAAATGCAGTCCCTAGAGAATATAATTCTGATGTTGTGGGAGAGTGCAGCTTAAAGGCAGATTTTGCAGGCCATATAAGGACTTTTATTTGAGCTACAAACTGAAATAAAATGACGAAATTTTAAATATTTCACTAAAAAGTTATTCATCATTATGCATAAATACATTCCTTTTCTATCTTCTTGGTTATTCTCACACAGGAAACACGATTACCTAAGGGAAGAGGGGACAGAATTGACTTGTTCTGAAGACCATCCATCTTTCCTGTCGGAGGATTGACTAGGCTTCTGAGAACTGGGGAAAACAAGCAACTCCAAAGCATTATGGGTAATGAGATAATATGTGACAAAGAAGTGTTCTTTATCAGTATGCTCTGGAGCCAGTGTTCAAAAGAGGCCATCATTAAGTTTTTAGAAATTTTGTATTCAGATTTAAGTTCAGCTGTTACTAACCCTGGAGCTGGAGAGGTGGCTCTGTGGTTAAGAGCACCGGCTGCTCTTGCAGAGGACATATGTTAGGTTCCCAGCACACACACATGCCATCTGTAACTCAGGTTCCAGGGAATCTGGTGCCCTCTTCCGGCCTCTGTGGGGACCAGGTATGCACATGGTGCACAGACATACATGCAGACAAAATACTCATGAACATAAAATTAAAGTACGTACATCTTTAAAAAAATAAATAAACTACATGAATGTAAAATCAAATAAATCATGTTTTAAATAAAGGTAATAAATACACAAAACTTCTCAGTTCTTACCTGTTATGTTTTGTGATTATCGATTGGCCCTGAGGCTGTGTCTACGGTTTATAAACACTGCATAAAAGCATGATTTGGTTCATCTCTTGGCAACTCCATGTTTAATCAATGACATCATGTTGGTACTCTCCAATTATCCTAGTGGGAATATCTACACTAAAGGTATCATCAAGCACTATAAATCAGAGATTGATTGATTGTTCTGTGGGGACCTGTAGTTAAGAATCTGATAGGAAATGTTACTAATGCATTAAATTTCAAATGAGCTGACTATGGCCTTACATTGTGAATAACACAAAAGTTAAAAAGTAATCCTTGGGAGAGGGGCCTCACAAGGCCCTACGATGAAGTTGACTGACGGGGACTACTTGGGGAGAAGTGATTGGTTTTCTTTAAGGATGTGGGCTCTCATAGGGGAGAGGTGATTGGTTTTCTTTAAGGATGTGGGCTCTCATAGGGGAGAGGTGATTGGCTTTCTTTAAGGATGTGGGCTCTCATAGGGGAGAGGTGATTGGCTTTCTTTAAGGATGTGGGC
>CABHPH010152969.1:10335-23104 GCA_902168325.1 Peromyscus nudipes | reverse complement strand
GGGCTCTCATAGGGGAGAGGTGATTGGCTTTCTTTAAGGATGTGGGCCCTCATAGGGGAGAGGTGATTGGTTTTCTTTAAGGATGGGAGAGGTGATTGGCTTTCTTTAAGGATGTGGGCTCTCATAGGAGGACCAGGCTCTAGCGGCTAGCCCTACACCCATGTGCAGCACAAACTGAATTCTCTGGATTATTAAAAGAAAAGAAAACAGGAGCTGAAATTGGGAGTGGGGTTGGGAGTAGATCTAGGAGGGGTTTGGGGAAGGAATGGAGGATGAATATGATAAAAATATACTATAAATATATATGAAATTTTAAAAGAATTAATAAAAATTATTGTTAAAAATTAAAAAGAAGTACCTATTCAATCGTTGCCTAGTTTGGAAAAAGAAAATTTTTCATGTCATTTGCAAAACAAGTAAAATTCTGACCTACTAAGTCTTCACTACTTTGCATCACTTGGTAAAATAAGTGAGGAATGTCAATCAAGATTTGGGAAGAATTATAGCAGGAGAGAAGCTGTTAAGTCTTTGCTAATACAACCTGGTCCTTGTCTAACGTCTATAAACCCCTTTCTATGAAGCCTTTGCCCATGGATGCTTTTCACTGTAAGTTATATTTATTTATTTATTTATTTATTTATTTTGGTTTTTCGAGACAGGGTTTCTCTGTGTAGCTTTGCGCCTTTCCTGGAACTCACTTGGTAGCCCAGGCTGGCCTTGAACTCACAGAGATCCGCCTGGCTCTGCCTCCCGAGTGCTGGGATTAAAGGCATGCGCCACCAACGCCCAGCGTAAACACAGATCTTTTTTTTTTCCAGAGCTGAGGACCGAACCCAGGGCCTTGTGCTTGCTAGGCAAGTGCTCTACTACTGAGCTAAATCCCCAACCCCTGTAAGTTATGTTTAACATTTTAGCACAAAATTGTCCTTCCTGGGAGATGGGCCACAGCATTCAGTAGATTCTAAAATAAATAAATGAAATGTTTTGCCTAAAGAGGCAAAACAATTTACAAGCCACAAAGTAACAGATAATAAACCGGATGGTCAGGAAGTTTTAAAAGTGTATCCTAAAAAAATGCTGCCCCCGCATTATCAGCCATCTGAGTTTGTAGGAATTATCCCACTGGGCTCATTTCCCACATCTGAGAAGCTATGGGACCCATATCTTATGTTAAGAGAATTAAATACAGAAGAACACACTAGATTCCAGAGACTTAGTTTGTCTCTAGCCACTTCGCCGGTCACTACTCTTGAACACATCGATACTAACAATGTCTTTCACTTGGCATCTGCCTCCATGTCCTGCCTGAATTCCCGCTCCACACATGTTGGGGTGTGATAAGTAGTTGGTTTGGATATTGTTTTAGGAATATTGTGCTATTTGGTGAGAGATACATCTCCATAGTTCAATCAGACAAGTCATTTTATGCCTGTTAGATCTGAGAAACCCAAGGGCCAAGTTCAGTGGCCGAGGTTTTAAACCTCACCAGTTTTTAAACCACTTGGCTCTGTATCCACCTTATTCCCAAACCATCTGTATTTGTTACAAAATGGGAACAGTCATTTATTGATCATGGCTGTCAGGGAAATGAGGTGTGTTGAATAACTGCCAGCCCAAGTTCCATACATTCTTGGAAGAAAAGTTTTAACTTGTGTTGAGTGTTTTGTTTTCTACATTTCATGATGATTTAAAAATCACAGGTTACAAGAGGTACTGCCCTCCAGGGTTGGGTAATTCTTTAGAGAGAGTAAATAATTTGTGTGTGAATATCCCACTTTCCTTTGCAAACCTAACCAATTCTGGACTGTGCCCTAGGAAAACACATCATAGATGCCAGTCCATGGTCCCTCACCTGAAGGGACTTGAGGTTTTCATTTCTGGTGCTTAAATCATAAAGACCAATGCTGGCTCCTAGGATAGGTTTAGGACACTATTAGTTACTTGTTTCTTTGCTCTGACAAAATGCCCAACCAAAGCAACTTATGGAAGGAAGGGTTTGCTTTGTCTTGCACTCCACACTCCACAGTCCATCACACTGGGGCAGGTTTGGTGGCAGGAACAGGAGGCGGCTGGTCATACTGTGTTCCTTAGTCAGGAAGCAAAGAGTGGTTGATGTTGTTGCTCATCTCTCTTTATCCTTTAAACTGAGCCAGATGATGAAATTCTGCCGCCCACATTTAGGGCAGGTCTTCCTACCTCAATTAACCTATTCTAGAAAATCCCTCCCAGATATGCCCAGAGAGCTGTTTCCATGGTAACTAAATCCTGTTACACTGACTAGATGAACCACCACAGATACATTCATTACTGTTTATCACCTAGTTATGCAGAGAGAAGCAACAGATTGGACCCCACTGAGTGCTGCTCTTTGGAGTGTGGTTCGTCCCCCTCTGAAACTCATATTGGAATGCCATTGTCATAGTGGTGGTGGGAAGTGAGGCCCTTCTCGTGGGCTTGGCTCTCACATGTGTGCTGGGATACAGTGAGGCTACATCTCCTATTTGACTACAAGTACCACTGTCCCCTTCTGAATTCTGCTTCAGCACAGCAAGATTCCCATCAAAACCAGGAGTCTAAATAAATGCCTGTCCTTGTGACCTGCCCAGTCTCAGGTATTATTTCACAGCAAGAGAAAATAGACTGAGTAGAGTCGCAATGGGCTGCAGACAAATTCCTGGCATATGTATGACATCTATTTGGGTTACTGGAATGTGCCTCTTAAGCACAAGGTCCATGCTGAAGACAAAGTGCTTTAGACACATAGTCAGTGTCCTCGTTAGTGTTAGGTGTGACCCTTTCCCTGTGAGAACTCTAGTGTGCAGTAAGATGTCCATAGAAGCAGGAAGTTAGGAAGACCTCAGCAAGTGAGAGTGCTTCCACTGCAGCCTGGTCCAGATTCCCTGAGAAAACATGATATTTACTTCTAACAGCTCAACTAAAGGAAGACAAGGCGGCTGGATGGCCTCTCATGGAGAACAGGTGAGGACACCATGGGCCCAAACACTAGAAGTCCTTGACCTTCCAGAGGATTTGGCTTCAAACCTGGGTCAACAGAAGACTATTTCTGAACTCTCAGTTCATGGGGATATGGACAGAGGGGTCCCGGCTGGGTGTGAAGATATTCTGGGATGCCAGTGTCCACAACTGGGATAGATTTAGTGCCCAGGTCAGGAAGGAAAATAGTGTAAGTGAGGTGGGCCAAATGTAGCCCAGAAGAGTTGTGCTGATTCCACTGACTTCCCTCAAGTCTCTGAGGAACTCAGGCCCTCGAGATCTTCTTTGTCACATAGGGCATTATTGGACGGTGTGCTAAGAGAACATAGAGTTTACTTTCACCGATGTTGTCTGTTTAAAAGGAAATCTGCTAAGAAGATTTACCTACAAGTTAATATGAAAAATAATCTTTATGGGTTTTTTGGGTTAACTATGAACTGACCTTAATTTTAAATAACTGTATATATTTCCAAAGACATTAAACGATGATAAAATCATCTGCAAATGTGGTATTTCTAGCTGGCCTAGGAAATGATGATTTTGAATATGTTTAGGGCATGCAGTCTAGTGTATTTAAGTTATTCCCGGTAGCCGTTGTCACCACCTGACTTGGGTCACCATCTGTACTAAGTTGTCCATCTCCGCTCTACTGTGTTGAGAGCCCTGGAGGGTCAGTACTATGTCTTATTCCTACTGCCTTCCCTTTAGCACCCAGCCCAGTACAGATCGAGACACCCTGGAAGCTTAAGAAATGCTTGTTGCCTTGAACGGGCTGAGCCCCTGGACAGCATAAGCAATGCCTCTGTTACCATCTGGCTTCTGTAGACAAGACACATGTGGAAGGTAGATGACATCAAGCCAGCTTTGATGCTGTTTATGGTTACAGCAAACAAGAGCAGGTGGGCACAGCGTCACCCAGAGAAATCCAGACATGTAGAGAGAATAGTTTTGTAAGGCTGCCAGTATCTCGAAGGGCTAAGGCATTTAAAGAAATACATTTCTAATTGTTTTATACAACTGCTACAAGAATCTGAGGGATTTGATTAAATGCCCTAGGAAAGTGTTTAGTGCAATTCCTGAAGAAGTGGTAGGGATTACATTCGTAGCAAGGAGTTACATGGTATAACAATAGAAGACTAGAGAGCATGCTGGGTGGTGGTGGCACATGCCTTTAATCCCAGCACTTAGGAGGCAGAGCCAGGCAGATCTTTGTGAGTTCGAGGCCAGCCTGGTCTACAGAGCAAGATCCAGAACAGGCACAAAGCTACACAGAGAGACCCTGTCTTGAAAAACCACCACCAACAACAACAAAAAAGAAGACTAGAGAGCAAGTTGGTCTCTAGCAGAGGCAGGGGAATTTGCTGTGGGATGTCTTTCTGTACACTGTGAATATGTGCTGCTCTGATTGGTTGATAAATAAAGCTGCATTGACCTATGGCATGGCAGCTCAGAAGTAGGTGGAAATCCAAGCAGATAGACAGGAAGAGAGAGGAGAGGCAGAGAGACGCCAGCCTGCTGCCCAAGGAACAACATGCCAGCAGACCGGTAAGCCACGGAACATGTGGCAAAACATAGATTAATAGAAATGGGTTAATTTAAGATATAAGAGCTAGCTAGCAAGAGGCCTGCCATAGACTATATAGTTTGTAAATAATATAAGCCTCTGTGTGTTTACTTGGGTCCCAGTGGCTGCGGGGCTGGAAATAAAGATGAAAATCACACACAGAGTCTGGATTATATTGTCTTTGGGATTTTTAACTGCAGAAAGACATTTGATTGTAAAGGTTGATGAGTTAAGCCAATATATATATTTTAAAGGTACCTTGACTTCAAAGTTTATGTCTAAGGATATGTTGCTTTGGAAAAGAGGTTCTGCTTTTGTTTCCACAGAGGATGAGAACCTGTGGATTGCTTTCAGGCTAATATGGTTTGATCAGCCAAGACCCCCTGAAAGGTGTCAGATGACACCATGGCCCAGATGATCCAACATCCAGAATAGCTTCAAGGCAACTGGCTCAGACAATGCAGCCTCACAGACTACTCCAGTCAGGACTTGACCATAATTCTTAATTTTCTCAGGATCCCCATATGATTGCCAGTGCTCCCATTCAGCAGGAGTAGTATGAGACGCTACCCCCAGATTCCCAAAATATTGTTTATAAATGTTTATTTATATTTAAAAGGAGTTGATTATAAATACAATCTCTTTCTAAAAAAGAAAAAGGGATAATATAGATATGATAGAATAAAAGAGTAGATTATTGAACCTACTTTTAAAGAACAACTTGTTTAAAATGTTTTACATTGCTATAGATTTTAGTTTATTACAAATTTAAAGTTAATTTTGTTATACTGTATATATATATATATATATATATTTCTACTCTCATTTAAGGTATTATGTTTATGTAACTCATTTAAATTGTAATGGATAATTTAAGAAACACAGATTAATAATTAGTCTTCTATGATAGTCAAACTTATAGTCATGTTAATTAAGTTTTCTAGGTATACATAGATATTTCAATTAGGTAGGTAATCTTCAAACATTTCAAAGACCTACAGAATATGGCATTTAAAATGTTCTAAAAATTTAGACTTTCTGGACAGTGAGACACGTCTGCTTCTGGCAGCACCAATTTACTTCAAAGAGAAAGATGGGCATCAAAGACACTCCATATGGAGTTTATCTTCTTCTTGGAAAAAATAGCCATTGGGCAAGAAACTGCTCTTGCCTGGACTGCTAATAATATGTTATACAAACTGGACAAGCAGGGCCCATAGGAAGGTTACCACTGAACTTTGAGAGATAAAATGGTTCTTCAGGTTCCTGTTTCACAGAGGAGACTGCCAAATATTCTACAGGACACAGGGAGAAGTGACTAAAAAAACTCTAGGCCTATTGGATGAAGAAGATGGATGCCCCATTGTTACAGAGGAACTTTAGATGACTGTCCAGGAAGGCAGCTGTCTTTGTCATTTCCAGAATTTTGGAAGTTGCTTACAATGCATTTCCTGTTTACTTAGGTAATATTATATCTTTCTCGAGTCTTTTTATGTAGTTGAAGACTAGATAGTTATAATTATAGTTTTCCTTAGTCATGATAAAAGATAAAATAGATATGAAACTTTAGACTCACAAATATATGATAGACAGAATATTTTCTTTAATTTTGCCAAATACAAATAGAGTAGATATTGTAGCTGTAATTCTTGTTTGATAACTGTTCTGTTATATGTAATTTTACTATGTTAGATTAAAACCTTCCTTTTTGATTAGACAGAAAAGGGCAAGTACTGTGGGATGTCTTTCTGTACACTGTGAATATGTGTTTCTCTGATTGGTTGATAAATAAAGCCGTTTGGCCAATGGCAAGTCAGCATATAGCTAGATGGGAAATTGAAGAGAGAGACAGGAAGAAGACACAGAGAGGGGAGAGATGCCATCTCGCCATCCAGGGAGCACACAGGTAAAGCCATGGAACACGTAGCAACATATAGATTAATAGAAATGGGCTGAGTTTAGTTATAAGAGCTAGCTAGCAAGAAGCTTGAGCCATGGGCCATGGCCATACAGTCTGTAATTCGTATAAGCCTCTGTGTGTTTATTTGGGTCTGAGCAGTTGTGTGACTGGGCAGGACACAGGAAAACTTCCAGCTACAAGAATTCTTTTCTTAGTGATGGTATTCTGGATTTAATAACTGGTTGCTATCTGAATGAAACATACAATAATATTAAGGAGATTCATAAATACCATTGCCACAAAAACTCACACATCCTATAAAATTCAGCTTCATAGACTTCTGCAAAGTCCTTCCTCTGTTTTTCTCCCAGGATCGTTCTCTGAGGCACCCCTCCTAACCTCAGCTCTGCATATCTGAAACTGATTCTATTCTCATATCACCTCCCCAGGGTACACAAGTCTCCAGTTTTTACCAAAGACAATTTTATGTGCTTAGATGGGCATTTTACAGCCTTGGCAGGGATAGTCAGAGAGATAATCACACCACGGGTTTATTGTCTCCACCTCCCTGTGGTTGGAATGACAAGTGAGCACATGGTTTCTAGTGACTGAACTCAGGGCCTTACACTTGCATAGTAAGCACCTTACTGACTGAGCCATTTCCCCAGCCCTCCCTTGTCAAATTCTTTATTTGATTTTATATTACTTACTATATTATGTAATATTACTATATGTCAATTGTTATGTGTAATAATATAATGTTATATTAATTACTTTAGTTAAACAATGACTTGATTGAATAAATGTATAAATGTATATCTCCTTGGCTAATGTACATGTGTGTTCTCCATATGCCAAAAGTGTGTTATCTAAGCCAGGCGTTGGTGGCGCACGCCTTTAATCCCAGCACTCAGGAGGCAGAGGCAGGCGGATCTCTGTGAGTTCGAGACCAGCCTGGGCTACCAAGTGAGCTCCAGGAAAGGCGCAAAGCTACACAGACAAACCCTGTCTCAAAAAACCAAAAAAAAAAAAAAGTGTGTTATCTACCAATGGCAGGCAGAGACAACCTAGAGCATTGTTCAAGGGATGGGCCTCCTTAGTTTGACAGCATTTGTCAAGATTCAAGTAGGCATCTATGTGCTCTCTAGGTTCAGTGTGAGTGCTTGCATCTGATGCAGAGGTGTAAATTGTGTGCCCTGCCCATGCCCCGCTTGTCTCACCCTACTTGTTATAGACACGTGTAGGCACTTTGCTGTATGTCTCTCAACTCTGAACCAGCTAATAGCATTCTGGAAGGGATAAGGCTGGAGATGCCCCCTCCTGGCCTCGGTGTGTTCTAAAATTTCTGCTGTGCATGTCCTTGTTCTTTTCAGCTTTCTGTGCTACTCTGGTCTCCTCCGAGGTGAGCAGGGACAGGAAGGGAAGTAGGAACAAGAAATCGTCAGGGCAGAGGTTGGCTGAAAGGCTGGCTTGTTACTCTTGCCTGGCAACAGGCAAATTTCTCTGCCTCTACAGTGAGGACAACAGTCCTTCCCCACAGGAGATGTTTATGCAGACTAAGAGGGGAGTGCATCAAAGAAGCAAGGTAAAAGACTGTTTCCTCCATGTCCCCTGTATCCTTCCTCTACTCCTCATCCAGCCAACCCCATCTTTGCCTCCAGCTTGTCCTGCCTCTGCTTTTTTATGACATCTACTTCACCCTCAAATTCTTGGCTCCAGCACTCAAAAAAAACTCTGAGTTCTCATCTGGGTAAGAAGTTGTGTGCAACTTTTCTAAGAACTGGAAAAGACAAACAAGATTCTCTCTGATTTAGGGTAGCTTCTGAAGACTGAGGAAAAAAGGGGGACTGGCAGTCAAAGGCACCTGCTATCAAGCCTGACAACCTGGGTTTCATCCCCAGAACACACATGGTGCAAAGTGTGACTCCACACCTGAAAGCTGCCCTCAGACAACCACATGCACAGTGTGGCAGACACACAAACAGTAAATAAGTGTGAGAAACAATAAAAAAGAATAGGAAAATGATGGGACATTGAGATAAGATATATGTGTTCCCAGAAAGGTGCAAATGAGAGCTGGAGTGTAACTCAGTTAATAGAGAGCTTGTTTAGTGGAATGAAGACCTGGATTTGATCACCAGAACTTTGTAAAACCAGGTAGTACAGGTCTATAGTTATAGGACTCAAAAGGAGGATCAAGAAGTTCAAGGCCAGCCTCTGCAACATAGTGAGTTTGAAGCCATCCTGGGATATATGAGACCATGTCAACAGGGAGGGAGGGAGGGAGGGAGGGAGTTAGGACGGAGGGAGGGAGTTAGGAGGGCCAGGGTAGAAATGTATAGAAGTACAGACACTGACAAAACAGATTTCCAACCCCAGAACCTGCAACACTTCATGGCTGGAGCAGGCTTCCATGAGTGTTCAAGGATGCTCACACTTGGGCAGGCAGCAGACAAGCTGCATTCAGAACAACTGGACCAAATGCCCCAATGCAGAAAACGTCTGGAGTTCCTAGTATGGCTGGGGTGACTTGGAGGGTCTGGTGGAAGGTCTGGCTGGAGAAGGTAGGTGACAAGCCAAATCCCAGAGCACCTCCCTAAGCCATGCTGTTGGCTCCTCCTAGAAACTCATTCATCCCTGTGGTGATATTTTATTTGTGCTGAAATGTGATTTTATTTGTATGTTAGTAAATAAAGTTTGCCTGAAGATCAGAGGTCATAGTGAGCCATAAACAGAAGTCAGGCGGTGGTAGCACACACCTTTAATCTGATCGCATGGCAGGCAGAGTCTCTGTGTGGTCAAGGGCACAGCCAAGCATGGTGACACACACCGTTAATCCCAATACCAACCATAGAGACCTGGAGGTCTGTATAGACAGGCAGTGATGAGGAAGTAATGTGGCTGGGCTTAGAGCCAATGAGAAGGCAGAACAGGAAGGCAATAAAAGTGCAGGTTAGACAGGTAGAAGCTCTCTCTTGGGAAGCTATGGCGTGTTGGTAAGCTAAGGTTAGTCAGTGGTGCTTTGCTATTTCTCTGATGTCTTCGGCTATTACCCTTGTATTTGGCTCTGTGATTCTTATTTAATAAGACTGTTTAGAAATTCATCTACACATCCCTGCTTCCCATTTTTTAATTTAACATAGTATTTGCCCATCCCAGTTGATGCATTTCTTGTAAGCAATGTCCCTGGCCTTGAGCTGAGGTCCCTCTTGTGTATTCATGGAAACATTTGTCCCTCATAGCCTTCCCCACAGTCCGTTTACTGCTCTCCTACTAGATCATGACATGCATGGGATAGATATCTAAGTGCATCTCCCCTATGTCTACTGTCAATGAAGCAGGACACGGGCCAGGACAGTGCTCTGTGTGGCCACCTGCAGGGACCTCAGTTCTTTTCAGACACTTCACTCCAGAGAAGATGGATTTCTTAATCCCTGAAAAGAATTTCAGAATGAGCTGATAAGAAGCAGAATTGGAATTTATTAGGAAGAGAGTTTAACATAAATTTAAGTATAGGATTTCACACACGCACACACACACACACACACACACACACACACAGAGTGTGTGGGGGGACAATCTCAAGAGTCTAGTGGCTCTTGTTATACCCCAGACCCCCTCCCCCTACTTTTTGGTTAGTATCTCTAGAGGTGCCTAAATAGGATTGCAAACTAGTCCGGTGAAGCCATGGGTCACATGGGTTGTACATAGGGATTAAAACACAACTTTTACTCTAAGTGGAAGTCCCTGTGACAGTCCCAGATAATCAAAGGTTTGTAGCTGGGGAGGGGGCTGATTAAGTCATACACTCTTATGCCTGAAGCATGACTCATTGATGTTTTACTATCCTTCCAAAAGATTGTTTTTATTCTTTTTAAATTATGCTCCCCCACCCACTCCCTGTGTGTGTGCGTATGTGTATGCGCACGTGTGCATGTGTGTGTGATGTGCATGTGAATACAGGCAGAGACTAGCGGTGACTCATCCCCTGGAGCTGGAGTTACAGACAGCTGTGAGTTACTTTGTGCAGGTGCTGGGAACCAAGTTCAAGTCCTCTGGAAGATCAGAAAGCACTCTTAATTACTGAGCCATCTCTCCAGCCTGTAGTATTCTTACTTGACATTTCTATATAAAGGAACATTGTCTCTAGGTAGGCAATCTTCAAAGCAAATGTTAATTGTGCTGGAATTCTTGATTCTTACCTGATGAGAAACTTCTCCCAGAGTTTGCCGTAAGAATTGCGTTTCCCTTCCTGTTTGCTCTTAGTTTTCCCCTGTCTTATCTGTCAAATAACAAGAACTTTGTAAACATTTGCTCAATGAATGAAATTAAAGCCAAAGCCAAGATAAGAAGGTTGGACTTTATTTGGTAGACACCGGGGAAACTTTTCAAAAAGTAGACTCATATTTTGGAAGACACTACGGAAATTTTTTAAAGTTTAGAGCATAGAGCTGGGTGTGGTGCATTCACAAAGAAAGAAGAGGAAGATGGATCTGGATTTCTAGGCATCTTACTGAGACTCTGTCTTAAAACTAACCAACCTAACAACAAATGCTGATCTGTGGAGCTCTGTAGAAAGAAGATGTAAAAATACAAAGGGGGGGGGCTTGTTGGGAGAGGGGGCTCAGCAGGAGTGGGGTGTGTGTGTGAGACAGTAGTGAGTGAGCATCATCAGCACACACTAGGTACATGTGCAAGACTGTCAGAGAATAAGTGAAAAAATTAAAATTCTGTGTATTCTGAGTATTCCCCTAGACATATATAGAAGCAGCCTTGGATGAAGACAGGATGAAGACTGAGCGGGCAGTGATTTTACTGTAATTCAGGAAGGAACCACGTGCTCGGGGGAAGATAAACAGCCGTCATTCATGAAGAGCTAATGAGTGACTGAGCAAGGTCAGGAGCAAAGGTGAGGGACGAAGGAGAAGGAAACATTGACAGACGTGTTTCAAGTGGACCAACCGGAAAATCCCAAATCCAAAAACAAAACTAAAAAATACTAGAGGGAACTCGGTTTCGTACATGACGATGGACTTAGATTCAACAAACAGAACATGAGGGGGTGGAAGTACACCTGCGCAGAGAAGCATGGGGGTCAGCAGAGGTCAGCAGCCTCTTAATTAAATAAGATAACGGACGGACAACAGAGAGAGAGAGGAGAGAGAGAGAGAGAGAGAGAGAGAGAGAGAGAGAGAGAAGAACTGAGACCTCGGTGAATCACTTAACTTAGGGAAGGGGAAGGTAGAAAAGGAGCCACTGACAGAGCCTTAAAGAAGGTGAGAAGAAAGCAGAAGTTACTGGTCTAATGGATAAATTGTTCTGGAAATTCATAGTTAAATAAACATAGAAGGCAGTCAGAAGAAGCTCTGGGACCTAACAGTAACAAACAAGAATGACAAGTCCGGAACCCCGGGCTGGGGGGGTTCAGTGGGTAAGGCATTGTGATCCACATGAGGACCCAGATTCAGAACCTCAGAACCCACACAAAGCAGGATGTGGTAACATGTGTCTGTAATTCCAGCACTTCTACAGAGAGAAAGGAGTTGGAAACCGGAGACTTCCAAAGCTCGAGAGCCTGAGAGTCAGCCATGTCAGTGTATACAGTGCAGAAAAGAACAGAACCAGGAGACCCTGTCTCAAGCAGGGTGGAAGGCAAGGACCAACACTGGATCCTGTCCTCTGTGTGCACAATGGCACACGTATATCTGCACTCATGCACACTCATGTATACACACACACAGAGAAAGAGAGAGAGAGATTAAAATAATTAAATAAGTTTGAGGGGAAATGAATGAATGAATTTTCAAAACATTTCTAGACAAGTTTAGCAAAAAAACCCAAATAAAGAGAACATACCAATCCAAAGGATAGGGTGAAAACAGTATGATTTCTTCTTTTACTTAGGAACATACAGTTAACCCTACAAATTAGTGAAAGGCAAGTTTTATTTCAGAAAAAGTGTGGAAACAACTGACAGACCTTGAAGAGTGAGGAAATCGAATGATGTCCAGGGACAAGGCAGACTTTACCTTGAAAATCATTTCTTGAGTTTCTGGACATCTTGACATGCAAGCATATAAATATTTTAATGCCCAATGAATAATGCTTTGAAAAGACACTGTTGTAATTATTGTTCTGTCACTTTCACAAATGTAAATTACACCCGTGATCCCATGCTGAAAGAGAATGGGCTGGAGCCCCGGGAGGACAGAGAAGGTATCCTGAAGAGAGACACTTGAGGCTGGAGCCCCGGTAGGACAGAGAAGGTATTCTGAAGAGAGACACTTGAGGCTGGAGCCCCCGTAGGACAG
>CABHPH010152969.1:0-10325 GCA_902168325.1 Peromyscus nudipes | reverse complement strand
GGACAGAGGAGGTATTCTGAAGAGAGACACTTGAGGCTGGAGCCCCGGTAGGACAGAGGAGGTATTCTGAAGAGATGGCTCCACAGTCAAGAACACTTCCTGCTCTTGCAGAGAGCAAGGGTTCATCTCCCAGCTCACAACCACCTGCCACACCAGCTGCCAGGTATCTTATTCCTCTTCTGGCCTCCACGGCACTGCACTCACACACACGTACCCACTCATACATATCGTTAAAAGTAAAATAAATCTTTAAAAGAAAGACATGTGTGTCCCCCCCCCCCGTGTTGAGAAAGAACAATGGAGATAACCTGAGGTCTCTGTCCCCACAGCCACTCAAGAACAGGGTTTGTTAAACTGTCTCACATCCAAATCTGTCCGTCTTCTGATCTTTGCCTCATAGTTTTCTAGAAATTTTAAGGCATCCATTGGCATGGTGGACAGAACAATTATATTCCTTCTCTTCCCATTTTGGCCAGATTATAAGTAAGTTCATTTTTCGTTATCAATTTCTGATTCCAATTTCTTTTGGAATACAAGGAAATGAAGGCAGTGGGCTATTGACCCGAGTGATCAGGAGGAAGCCTGTGGCTAACTGTTGAGCTCAGTCTGCACCCTACCTGAGTCACTATAGTGCATGTAAAATCATTGCCTTCACGCTGTGCCTTGCTGCGGATGACCCTTTCACAAGCAGCACTTGGCTTCATTTTGAGTGCAAGTGCAGAGGCAGAATACCTCTACATCTCATTGTGCATGTAGACACCATCACTTGCCCATTACCATCCACGAGGCACAGGCTGGTAAAACATAGTCCGGAGAGTAGAAGGTACCACCTGTAAACTTAGGAAGATACACTGGGCCCATGTGAACGCACAGGCATATTCAATTCATCAGAAGTACATGAGAGCTTGCTGAACATACGAGACCAATGAAGGGCACAACCTGGATCACAGAAAGAAGAGGATGCCCAGTACTGCAACGGAACAAAATTTCCTTACCTTCCAACCACAGGGCTTGGTTAGTATTTTGAGCATGCTATGCCAGAAGCATAGACAAGACACATTTGTGTCTTTCCACGATGTCAGAATTTATTGAATGATAATACATCCACAAGCTTGGATGGTTTTGTTGACTGTAAGGCCCACCCCACTGACCTGCCATCTGACTAACTTGATGTGTGTGTTCAGAGAATCTGATTGTCATTGTACCTTCAATTCATCTCATTTCTCACTATTAATACAACACAGTCTAATTGTCCACCTGTCTGCACATCTATTCGACTGTTTGTCTGGACCTGATTCCACACCTCTGTTCTGTGGCTTCTAAGGTCCTGCCCCCTACTTCTGCAGTGCCGTTCAACACCAAGGCACAACTCAGGACTGCAGCCTGGCAGCGTGGCTCTAGCAGCTTTCCATTAGGTTACTTACCTAACTCCTGCGGCGATTCTGCATCTGAATCAACCTCTGTCTCCCTCCAGTACTGCCTCTTTAAACTCCTCGAACTTTGTGGAGGACTCTTTAACCCTTTGTAGCCACACTATAACCTACATATAGATAGATGATAGATATAGATATGAAGTATTGTGTAGTGGGTAATGTATGATCTGAGAGTTAATATTAGTAATTAATATTTGAATAAAGAACTTTTGATTGTCAATGCCAGCCAATAAGGGAATCAGGACTACCTGGCACATTACAGTCCATGAAATTAACATAGCTTATGAATGTACTATTATCCAGTAAATTCTGACATTGTGGAAAGTCACAAAGGTGTCAGTCTGTGCTTCTGACATATCTCACTCATGACACTAAGCAACCCCTGTGACTGGAAGGCAAGGAAATTCCCTGCTGTTGGGAGCTTTCCCTCTCCTTCCTAGTACCTCAGGGGTGTCAGTTCCTCATAAATGCATCTTGATGAGTTGCTATAGCAAAGGGGGCTTGCTTTTGATTTGGTCTTGTTTGTGACGAGCACTCCAGCGTTTCAGTTATGCGATTTGGAACATTTCTCTGATGAACTCTCGTGGGTCAAACCTCAACTTGCTGTGTGATATTGGTGGCAATTTGTAAAGGAATCGCAAGAGAAATGCAAAACGCCTATTGTTTAGAAGGCACAGTTGAGCCATTTGCTGAGTCATTTGGTTCTATGACAGGAAAGTTCAGATCAGGAGGGAGAGGTCCATCCCAAATAGCCTGTAAGCCTACTAATATCTAGCCAGCTACCTCACAGGAATAATGTGGAGAACTCTGAGACAGAAAGTCATCTGGGGGGAGAACGAAGATCGAAGTGAAAGCCAGCAATTCTGAAGCAAATGTGGCGAGATTAGAAGCACAAGGAGCATTGTGGAGTTCAGGGCTAGATAGAGAACAGCCCTGCCGAAATCACATCCATTTGGTCTTAATCCAGGAGTTCTCTGGAGGCCACTAAACTGTATTCACGTGCCTGACAACAAGTGATCTTTCCCTAAACCCAGTCTTGAAGATGAGCAAAGGGTGGGTGTGGCATCACATGCCTGTCATCCCAGCTCTAGGGCGTCTGAGGAGTTCCAGGTCAGACCCATATAGCAAGACCCTGATTTAAAAAGGAAGAAAAGAAACAGGAAGGAAAGGAGAGAGGGAGAGAGGGAGAGAGGGAGTGAGGGAGGAAAACCATTGGGAGTGCAGGAAAACAAAGGCAGGACTTGAGAAAGCTGCAACAAACCAGTTTGGGATGATGTTCTTCTTAGAAAAGTTTGCTGTCGGGTAGCTCTTGCCTCCCTGCAAGCATAAGGACTGGGGTTCAATTCCCAGAACCCACATAGAAAGCTGAGCGTGGTGGCATGTGCTTGTAATTCCAGCACCGAGGAGGTGGAGACAGGCAGAGCCCTGGGTCATGTTGGCCACCTGTCTGTAAGCTTCAGATACAGTGAGCGACTCCGTCTCAAAGCATAAGGCAGAGAGTGGTTGAGAAAAGACATCCAGTGTTGGCCTCCATATGAATGTCCACACACGTGCACGTACCAAAAGGAAAGTCTGTCTTCTGTCCAGTCCCAGTTAGCACATTTGTCTCCGTGTCCCCGAAGACAAATCTATGCTCACTCCAAATGTGTCTGCTCACTCACGTCTGACTTTCTCTGGCAAAGTGGTCCTGGCATGCTTAGAGCTAGGCTTGGTTTTCCTGGAAGCAATCAGCCCTGTTTATTGTCTCTGCACTTGGAGAGCAGCCCGTCAGGCCTGGCAGGAGCTATCCTAAAGTGAGCGGAAAGGGACTGAAGCACTTTTCCCCCTCTGAAAATTGGAATCTGCCGAGTTGTGCACCAAGGGGCAATCATCTTTCCTCTCTGGTGGTGGTCTAGCCTGTAGCTAAGGCGAAGTTGATGAAGGTGTTTGTTTGCATGCCCTACTGTCTCCAGAGGGGACTAGAAAGAACTTGGAGGTGAGCTTATAAATGTAATGGCATTCTCCTGCTGGATAAAGGAGTATGTTTGTGAGAATACAGCTAATAAGCTGATTCAGCATCTTGGAAATAAACATCCTCCCTCCTCGCTCCCTCTGTGTATTGAGCACACTGTGCAAAAGATAGTTCACCCAGTAACTTGGACCGCTTAAACCTTGTCCCCAGATGTGAAATCCCCTTTCCATCCAGATTCTCTTCATCTCTTTACCTTAAATGCCCTGGTCTCTTGGCTGCTCCAGTGAACCAGGCTCTTTCTAAGCTTGGAAAGCCAGCTGTCCAGCACATCTCCCCCAGGCTTCGGGCCTCACAGATTCCTGCTTTTCCTAAACACAAACACAGGTCATGTTTTTGTTACTCACCATCCTGAATTATTCAGAGACATTTGCTTGCACACCTTGCTTGCTCAAACACTGAAGCTTGAGACGAGATTGATGCTTTCTGGGAATATCTCTCATAATGGATTACAGATGCTCAGTAACTACCAGTTGTTTAATTCCGTGCTAGAAATTTTTTTTTGCTATTCCTTATTCTTTACTTTTCTATATATTTTTAAAAATAAAGTTCTACTCCATAAAATTAATAAATAATAAAAACTCCTATTGGATTCTGATTGGGATTGCCTTGAACCTATAGATCTTTGTAGAGAGAATTAACATCTATGCAATACTGAGTCTGACGGTCTGTGAGCACAGAACATATGGTGTTCATCTATTATAAGTCTTTAATTCTGACATCATTTTGTAGTTCTTAGGATATCAGTTTTATATTTTTGTCAAATTTACCCAAATAGAATCACAAACCCATAAAAATCCTATGTTATAAAAAAAACAACAACAACAAAAATAAGACCTCTGAAAACCCAATGATGAGAAAATAACTAATTTTTCTAGATGGACAAATGATTTAGACAGTACCTCCAAGGAGAAATAGAGATGGCAGAGGAAACCATAAAAACAAAAAACCAGAGTCAATGAGCAAGAGCCTGTACTGCTCTTCCCCAGGGCCAGAATTCAGTTGCCAGCTCCCATGTTGGGCAGCTCACAATCGTCTGTGACTCCAACTCCATCTGCACTTGTATGCACACACACACACACACACACACACACACACACACAGGAGAGAGAGAGAGAAAGAGAGAGAGAGAGAGAGAGAGAGAGAGAGAGAGAGAGAGAGAATTTAAAATAAATGTTTAAAACCATACATCTTCTTTATTACTCTATCATACGTCACATCCCGACAGGTCTCCCTCCCTCCACTCCTCTCAGTCCCTTCCCCAAACTCCCTTCTCCCCCGGATCCACTCCTCCTCCTTTTCCCTTCAAAAGAAAAAAAAAAAAAGCCAGGCCTCCCAAGGGTATCAAAAGAGCATGGCACCGCAAGATGCAGTAAGACTGGGTACAAACTCTTATCTCTGGCTGGACGAGGCAACCCCAGTAGGAGGAAGAGGAACCCAAGCGCAGACAAAAGAGTCAGAGACAACCCCACTCCCACTGCTGGGAGTCCCACCAGAACACCAAGAGACACAATTATGACCGATGCAGAGGTCCGAGTGCAGATCCATACAGAGTCTGTGTTTGTCACATCAGTCTCTGTGAGCCCCCATTAGCCCTGCTTAACTGTAAAATCATAAATCTTAAAAAAAAGATTGCCAACATAATTTTATTTGAAAGAAGTGGATGCTCATTATACTGATTATGGAAAAAAAACTATCTCTTAGTGATAAAAACAATAATGACAAAAAATTAAATGTTGTGGTATATTTTTGATGCTATTATAAATCATCTTATTTTAAATTTCAAATTCTCTTTGTTCACTGAAAGTACACGGACATATAGTTGACTTCTGGGTATTGTTCTTAAGCCCTGAAGTTCATTCTGGTAGCTCTCTGCACATTCTATAGGAAAGCATTTTTGGGGTTCTCCATAGATCACATTAAATGCAAATATAGACAATGCTGCTTCTTTACAAATAGATGTTTTGAGGTGTAACAAGAATCTTAAAAAGTCTTATAATAAAAAAAACCCAGAGCCAGGTATTGGGGTGAAAGCTGAAAGATCAGAGAAGCAGAACAAGCCAGCCATAAGTTCTTACCTCTACGAAATCCTCAGCCTCAAGAGAGTGAGTTCCTGTTTCGTTACGCCTTACCTACCTTTCTCTGCCCAGACATCACTTCCTGGGATTAAAGGTGTGTGTGCTTCCCAGTACTGGGATTAAAGGTGTGTACCACCACTGCCTGACCTCTATGTCTAATTCTAGTGACTGGCTTTGTCCTCTGATCCCCAGACAAGCTTTATTGGGGTACCCAATATATCACCACACTGGGAACTTACTGACATAGGCATGATTAAAGGCTGCAGCAAGGCCAGTAAGTTGCCACTATTGTCAGGGAAAGGGGACTCATGCAATGTTAGAACAAAAGAGGCTTTATCCAAGCCAGAGTGTCCCTACTTTACCTCACTCTCATATCAAGGGCCTCTGACATGCTCCTGGCATGGATAACAGGATCTGGTCCCAAGGCTCCACACATCACCAAAATGCTTTTGCTTATTTAATACTATGGTAGAAGACTGTGAGCCAAATTCACAAGGGCTACTCAGAGACAACCATAGTAGCTACACTCAAGATGGCTACAGCCAGGTCTAGGGGAACCCCTACGTACCGATAGTACTTGACTGTCTCCTTTGATTCCTGTATTTCAGGTCAATTGGTAAGTAGTCTAGAGGTTTGACCAGATTAAGGTTACATATTTTGTCATATACTCTCATCAAGGGGTCAGGAGATCCCTTTGTCTATCATGCCATCACTGTATAGAGGTTACAGAATGGCAGTTCTTTGTGGCTCTAAAGGGAAATGATAGAATTTTGGTCCCATTTTAGGATAATTATGAACTCATGGGTTTAAACCAGTTGTAAGGTTTCAATCAATTACAGTTAGTACCCTACAGAACTCCTCCTGTGAATTCCCTACCCTCACTCTTACCGAAGAGTCCATGTCCCGGCTCTGCTCTGTTACTCTTCTCAAATCATCCAAACACATCTTGGCCTGTCTGAGCCCTTACTTCTCAAGGACTGGGTCTACCAGCTGGGGAACCATGCTTTTAACACCAGTCTTTTAGAAAGACACTGTTTTAGATCAGGCTGTGCCCTACTCTAAGTTACATCATATTGTGTAAAACAGTGGCTTTCAGAATGTGCCTTGCCCTGGGAAATCCCATTTTACCAACAGCTTCTGACTCCATGTGATAATGGAGGATGAGTCTGTGCTTACATGTACCTATGCACAGCACCATCTGACTGGTACCACCGACACAGTACAGACTTATAAATGACTTCTCCCTGGGGGGTAGAAAGGGTACCCAAGGGCTGCAGAGTTGGTCCATCAGTTCAGAACACTTGTTGCTCTTGCAAGATGGCCTGAGATCAGTTTCCAACACCCACATGGTGGCTCATAACTGCCCATAACTCCAGTTTCAGGAGATCTGATTCTCTCTGCTGGCCTCTATGGGCACTAGGCATGTACACATCCATGCCAGCAAAACACTCATAAACATAAATAAATAAATAATGGTGGCACTCACCTTTAATCCCACACTCAGGATGCAAAGTTAGTTGCATCTCTGTGAGTTCAAGGCCAGCCTGGTCTAATAGTGAATTCCCAGCACTGTGACAGTGACAATCACTACTGTCCTGTCATTTTGCATTTTACCACTGCATGTGCGTGCGTGCGTGCGTGCGTGCGTGCGTGCGTGCGTGCGTGCGTGTGTGTGTGTGTGTGTGTGTGTGTGTGTGTGTGTGTGTGTAGAGCAACTCTTATAAAGAAAAGCATTTAATTGGGGGCTGGGATTAATGATGTGTGCTACCATGCTCTGATCCTTCTCTATTTTAAGTTAGCTATTTTCAGCTTTAAATAAGCTTTATGCCTATTTGGTAATGGGGGCAAGCTAAGTGGGTCTCCACAAAGACAAGCAAGCATTTACCAGGGAATATCAGCACATGGGGCTCCCGACTCTGTGAGTCCAAACACTCAACCTCTGTAAGAGACAGACTATGCCAATCCCAAATGTGCTTCTTTGGCACAGAGGTTGTTTTGAACTGACTGGTTTGAGAAATCAGAGGTGCAGGAGTAGCTCTGAAAACAGCAATTACTCTTTCGTAATAGAAGTACACACGGATAACCGGAAGCTCCTATCAATGGAAGAGCCAGGGATTTCAATCGATCTCCGTAACAAACCTTTCCCTTGCTCAGGACATGTTCTGGCCTTCTCCCCGAAGCTGTCCTTCACCAAACTCTTCTTCCTTTTTTTCTCCCTCTCCTTCTCTTTTTCTTGATCAGTTGAAAGTCATACATCACTTCTTGGAGCTTTATTCATTTTTCCTGGATATGTTCCATGAGAAAGGATTGGGATTTAAATTCAAATATTGACTGGCAGCTCTACATTTGTGTTTCTCTGGCATTGGTGAAGACAGAAGCTTCAGAGTAGCCAAGCAACCATGAAGACATGGAGTGATGCTCTAGTGTAAGCACATGAACTCTCTGTGGGCACTAACGTTACCAGGGAAACTGGGGATTCCTTTTGATTCTTAGCCACACAGATAAAAAGAATTTACAAACAAACTCAGAAGAAAGCTTGTGGATGCTTGCATTAAAAGAAAAACAACAGGATGGGAAAGCTGAAAATCTTGACAGCTGCCAGGAGAAGGGGGTATGGAGAAAACACCATGCCTTTTGAGTTAAGTGTGAAGGTCAGAGAAAAAGTGTTGGGGAAATGCATAGGAGTGCTGAGCTGCAGATCTGAACTCAGAGGGGACAAAATTCCAGCACTTGTGTCCAAGAGCAAAAGATTGTGCCAGGAATACAAGGTTACACATAGAGACAGCTTATAAAGAAAGGAAAAGCATTCCCAAGAATGAGAGTGGGGTACTGGGTTAGTGAGCTGAGGAAAGAGCCCCAAAGCTCTGGCCCACATGGCACCTGTCCCTTTATAGGGCATTTGCACAGCACGAACCTCTCTCTGAAGTTTATATAGTGGGGCTTTTCTAGAGTGTGACCATTCATTACAAGAAGCTCAGGTAATTTAACTAGACGTTAAATTAAAAAGGGACGGGCTTGCAGTCTTCCTCTGCAAACTGGCTTTTTTTTTCATGTGTTAATCTTTATCTATCTTTCTCTGGCTTCTTCTCTCCTGACACACTAAGACCTTCCTATATCACAGACTCCCCACAGTCAGAAAGGAACTTGGGTCTCTCCAAAGGTGATTGCTTTAAGAGAAAAATCACAGGCACAGACTCCCACATCAAGGCCAGTAGGACTTTTCTGTGTCTGATCAAAGAGGTTGACACTGAGTAGGATCTAGAATTGGTACCAATGATATATTGAAGGATTAAAATATTCAGTACAATAAAAAAAATTCGCTTTCTGTTTTGGTCAGCGTGTGTGTTGTCTGGCTTGTTAACAGAGATCAGCTAATCTGGTTGTTTTGTACATGAGGGGAATTTGTAGTCCCTGGGAACCTTAAGACTGTGAAATCTGATTAGCACCCCACATCCTGCTTCTGGCTCTCTGGATTCCCGAGATAGACTCTGGCTAGGCACCCCTTTCTCCCTTTCATCTGTGTTACAAAGGGTAAGACTGTCCCAAAGCACAAACATTTCTAGTGCATTGCTAGTACCACTACATTCTAGTGTTTTGAGGAAAAAATACAAGTTATCATGATCCAAAGAGCAAGTGATGTTTTACCCTAAATACTAGATGTTAAATTAAAAAGAACTGTCTTAATCTCTTGTAATGATTTTGGGGGAAATACTGTCATGTTGCTTTAACTCTTGCTTTAAAAGTCTTTCTAGAAAATTCTGACAAAGTCACTTACTGTGGACTGGACATAAAGAATAGTGTTTAAAAAATTCCAGTGGACGGAAGGTTACTCTGGGCCAAATTCCTTTTCCTAACTCTTGTGATTTGCACATGACTCCAGCAGTCCCTAAAGCAGCATGGGAGGTTGGTGTTGAGAAATTTTCTGTAGAATTATCTAGTTTACTAGTAGTCATTGTTTATTTGTTCGCCCCCCTCCAATGCAAAAAGTCTAAAGAGACAAAGGCCCCACCAAAGACAATAATTGATATCAGCTGGTGTCTTATATGCTCCAGTAAGACAATGTTCTCAATTTTTCTCGTATTAGAATTAACAGGGGAGATTTGGCAAATGTCATGCCTGGACACAGCCCATATTAACTAAACCATCATCCGTAGGGTGGGATCCAACTAGCTGAATCTGTATTTTTCAGATTCCCCTAGGACCTAGGGCCTGTGTGTAGCTATGTTGTAGTACTAAGAGGGATCAACAGAATTAGTGATACAAATTTTTGTAATGCAGGTTTCTAACAGAACAAGGGGAAAATCAACAGAATGAATATATATTAAAAGAAGACCTATTACATTGGCTTACTTGTTATACTGTGTAGTCCAGTGTGTCCAGATATACTGCATGACTCTTTACACACTGAGACCAGATGCCTCAACAGTGCTGATTGGGTGCTAAAGGCCTGGAGGATTCCAGAGAGCCAGTGGTGTCCAGTCCACATCAGAAGGCCAAAGAAGCTGAATTCCAGCAGCAGCAGCAGCAGCAACAACAACAAGAACGCGAGGGCAAAGGCAGGCAGAGGACAACAGCTTCTCCCCTGGACCTCCTTACATCTGGGCCACCACCAAAAGGTGCCCAACACTTCCCCTCCCCCAAACAGTTAATCCTCCCAAGAAATAGCTTTACAGATCTGTCCAGAAGTGTCTCCAAGTTGATGCCAAGTCCAACCAAGTTGACAATCAAGATTGTCCATCCTACTTAGTGCTTTTCTGCTAAAATTTCAGTGTCAAAAGGACCTGTGGGTACCGTATAGAGTCCTTC